>JACXSJ010001858.1:0-67018 GCA_014851325.1 Pentalonia nigronervosa | reverse complement strand
CCGTTAGGGGAGATTTTATTGTAATTATTATGTACAGATATTAACGCAAATACACGGATACACGGACTGAAGCAAATACACGGGTACACGGATTTCAATATTCATTTGCCCGTGTATTTTATTTACACGGACTTTAACACCGTTTTGCTAAAAACACGGGTACCCGTGTTTTTAAATACACGTGAAATAGGGACCTCTAGTGATGATACGCTCGCTAAAAAACTCACGTAAAAAATTCATTGTATCATTTGAAATGTGACATGTGACATTATCCTGTTCATTGTTTTCAAGCAATGAAATAAACTGTGTTATAATGTCTTGGCATATAACACTGTTTACTCTACTTTCAAAGAAAATAGGGTCCACTATTCGACGACGTAATACAGCACACCACATTCCAATTTTCTGATAGTGGAAGGGGGTTTTTGAAGGACATGAGGATTTTCAGTGGACCAAATTCTAGAGTTTTAACTATTAACATATCTACTTGAGTGAAACCATACCTTATCGCTGAAAAAAATGCGGTCAAGCTCTCCAATTACATGGTTGTCGACAAATGACCGAGACCATCTACAGTACACAAGACACTTTTCTTTATCCGGTTCCTTTAATTCCTGAACACTACGAACATGATATATACGAAATTTAAATTTTTTCATCGCTTTTTGAGCATTACCATATAAAATCTGAGAGTGTGTTGCTAGTCTCCTCAAGCTTTTTGAAGGCGAATGCAGCATTACATTTCTAACCTCAACCAGTTTGGCGTCAGTCAAAATGGTAGGTCTCCCGGTTTTCTTCTTGTCTAAAACTGATCCAGATTCACGGAAACGGGCGATTAATCTCGTTAAGGTTGAATTGTTGGGCACTGCTATATTTGGATATTTCACTTGGAATTCGTCAACAACGCAAGCATAAGAATGACTGGCAAAATACCGTTCAACAATAAACACACGTTGCTCTTGGGAAAATGACATGTTCACTAACGAATAATTAAAACACTACTGCAAGCGTCGTATCATCAATACGAATAATAATGACGTATATTTATTTTTGGGAATACCTTTAGTGATATTTTGCTGTAATCGATAAAAATTACTCAATACAACTACTATTTATAAACACATTTATTTTGATGTACACGACTTTTCAATCACACAGTATTAAGCGATTATAACAATTTCATCAATTCTGTCAAAACTAACAACATTTTCGTTGTCGAATATTCCATGTCCACTTAATCGCTGCCAATTACAAATATACATAAGTTTTGGATTGAAACCTTCTGGTTTTAATATTTATCATTAATATTATGGATTTATTCATATTCCTGGAAATAACAGTTCACATTTTACTTTTGTATAAGACCAAATAAAACTATTCACATTATTCAAACTGTTATGGTTTGTTAGTAAATTACTTCATCTGGCTGTAGGTGTTTCCGCGTTTTAGAAAGTTTGCTTTTAATTAAAAATTCTCAGTTTGTATGTGTATAATGCACTAACATCAAACACTATAAAGTTCAGAGTATGAAAAACCTCTTGAATGCTTGTAATTTATTCAAGAAAATTATATAGAAGTATAACAGGTACTATACCTATACATGATTATAGACAACTTTATACATTTACAACCAACAAAAATACTAAGTTTGTAATTAGAAATTAAATGTAAAAAGCTATAAAATTGTAATAAATAATATTGTCTTAAAACTTAAAATTAAAACATCATGCATAATACATGTATAATGTAAAGATATAGGTGCATTATATTTTAACTAAAATTGACATATACCTTAATTACATATTTTAAAAATGTAGTAAAATGTCAACTATACAAATTTTTCAAAGAAAACGTCTACTCATATCTATTTTATTTAGCAAGTATTCTTTTCTAATATAAAAGTATAAAGTTTGTTTATTTAGTACGGCAACCTAAATATAGGCAATACATTAAATACTTATAACCATTTTCAAGCCTCTACACAGTTCAAATTTTACAGGATAGCTCAACCCAATTTTTCATTAACAATGAGTTTATTCATATTATAATTTTTTGAAATTTTTAAATATATTTACTTAAAGATTATATTTTCAAATACACATTTTTTCGTGTTATATAAAAAGTGTCCTTTTGTGATATGGATTTTTTTTACCAAATGAGAACCACCCTTTTAGATTTTGAGCGGAGCGAACAATCTATTGACTTCATAATAATGATTGTGTTTTTGTGTGTGTGTGTGTGTGTTTATCATCACGTTTCGGGGCACTAGAAATTCATTGATTTTCTACTTTAACGTTTTCTGAGAGTAGAAAGTTAATTTAGTTAGATCATTGGAGAAGAAGGGGTTAAAAGTGAAAAAGTCCAGTAGTTTTCAAAAGCGTCGGAAAAAATCAATAAAACATGAAGAAAAAATGAAGATTTTTACCTAAAACCAGTTTTTGACAAAATCGATTTTTTTTTTTTTTTTTGAAACAAGTAGAAAAAAAAATTACCGTATTTACACAAAATCAAATGTTAATATTAACATTTGGAATACATCATGAAAATTTTAAAATAATTAGACTCATTTTGAGCAATTTATAAGAAAATTTAGATTTTTATTAGTTTTCTTTAATTATTGTCGATAAAAAAATTTTAAGTTGTTCAAAAAATTAAATACAAAACTCCTTATACTTTTTTATTAGTAAAAACTGTAAAAAAGAGTTGATCATAAATTAGTTTTTATGCTTATTTTAAATTAATATTTTGATATAACTTGTCAAAATTACAAAATGTTGTAAATTAAGTTAAAAATTCATAAAAAAAATTCTTTTTATATCAAATGTTTGAAAATTTAATACAATATTTATCATAAGTTTTTCTACTTTAAACAAAAAAAAGTTTACTGAAAAGTCGAATTAATTTTTTATGTATATTTGTAGTTAAGAATTGCATATTCAGTCGGAAACTAACGATTTTTAATGAAACGATTTTCGTATTTTGTTGTAATTCAAAAATAAATAACTGTAGATTTTTGAAATTCTCACCAAATTTTATTTTATTATTTTGCATACATGATAACATATTTGAAATATGTCATCTCGTTTTAAGCTAAATTTCAAAATGTTTTAGTTTTTTTTCTACAAATGTCCATAAAATTTTTTTTCGTTGGGCCAAAAAGCTTGAAAATTGAATACAAAATTCTTCGAAATTGTTTTGAATAGCATTTGAAAAATGTTATTTTAAAAATTTTATTTTATAGGATTTAAAGTTCAAATTTTAACAAATTTGATCAAAAACTTGAAAACTTTTAAATAATTTTGTAGTTAAAAATTAATGAAATGTTTAATTTGTATAGCTCGATCTAAAAATGTAATACAAGGTTAATCTTATAAGTATTTCATACAGTAGTACAATATTATCGAAGGTTACATGTATTTGTAGGTACTTGAAACTTTTAAAGTTTATTATTATATTTAAATGCATAAAAAAATACAAAAAAAACCCTAAAAAAGTGCCAGGCGGGTGGCCACATTGCTGAGTGCCTGACCATAAATACTAATCTTCTTTGTTATATACAAATTTATTTTATCTAATTATTACTTTTTATACTTTGTAACTGTATAGATTGTAAATATGTTTTAAATAAAAAAAAAAACTGCATAATGACATTTTAAAATGCAATGTCCTGGGTAAAAATAAATTCAACCTATTATGTATAATTAATAATAAAATAAATTGCTTTTATAGCAGTAATATCACCTAATATACTTAATAATATTGGCTGACAGACCATCTTTGCTCAGAATAGTTTTCGTATGCAATATCATTGAGTTCAAATTTAACACATCCAGTAGGTACTAAAGCAATGAAAATAATTAAATAAATAATAGGCTACAACAGTGGAATGAAAACTGTTTTCAAGTTTTATATATATATACTAGGTTTATTTTTACTATTATTATAATATTAATATATAAAACGAATAGATCACAATTCATAATAATCGTATTAATAACTATAATAAGTAACCAGTAGGTATTATGAACATTATTTAGTGAGTTTGTGGCTATATTATAATTCATATGAGTGACTAATGTTTTCCCTATATTATTAGTAATTATTATTTAATATGATAAATAAGTTTTTAACTTTAATTAATATTGATACGAATTTGTTTGTAAATATATATAATTTTTTTTTCTAATAACAATTATTATAATAATAATAATTTTCTATATTCTATGAACTATTGTAATTATTATAAATGTTAATAAGATATTTTACTGGGTAATATTAAAATTTAATCATCAACCTAATCGAGAATATTAAAAATATTAAGTTGATTTTAAGTTATTATAGAGTCAAATGAGTTAAGTTGAATTCAGTAATAGAAAATATAATATAGACAATGAGAATATATACATACATCTACCAATTTACCTACCTACTATAAATTCATCTAAAAGATGTTCTAAAAATAAGCAACTATGAAATAAAGTCTGCCAATTATTTTGTAAAAAAACTTATGATATTCCGAGTATTTATTAATATATTATATATTATGTACTAATAAATACGTTAACTTAATTTATATAAAATTAATAACGTAAATAAATTATTTCACAACAGTAAAATATATTAATTTGAGAGATTTCGTAGCTATTATGAAACTAATTATTCTAGAAGTACCAACCTATATATATATAATTTGAATGGAAAGTAGAAACTAATTTCTACAAAATCATTAACAAAATATAAGCTCTCGAGAACTGTTTATAATATAAAGGTAGTAGCAGCTATAACAATCTACATTGTCAATACCATAGACATCCGATCGTTATAATTTTTAAAACAATACATTTTTTATCGTATTGAAATACATTTTGTACTGTTATGCTATTATTATATTTAAGGGTTTCGCATATTATACTTACTAGTCTGTTCGGCTAGCGATCCTCTTCCAGGGGACGGCGTATTATGGTGAGACGAGTCGCCGGCCGCGTTTACCGGTAGTCCGTACATCGAGCCGAGTTCATTGGACGAGTCGCTGGCCCCCTTCGAGGCACGTTGTTTGTCGGCATGCACTGCGGTCGGATGATGATGGTGGAGGTGATGGTGATGGTGATCGTGGTCCATCAAGCCCAGTATGCCTCCAAGACCCGGCCGCAAATCGTCCATCATGAGTTTGCCTGAAACGAGAAAAAACGTCGGCCCGTTAAAAATACTACATCACGCAGTGTAGATAGGCATAGATGCGTCTGACAATAAGATAATATTGACGTGCAATATTATAATATTCGTCGTCCGCTTGGTAAAAGGTTAGGTTCGATGGTACGATGGGTAATAGGTAGACATATATCAGGCTGGACGGGATTAAAATAATTATTAAAAAAAACGATATTGAGAAAACAAAAAAAAAACAAATGTTTAACCACGCTTGGTGTAAATATGAACAGCCCTAAGCCTATTTAAAAACGAAAAGGAAAATTTGGTTTTTGGGGGACTCTGTTTACTAACTCCGTGATGTGGACAAATGTATCCACTGCATAATGTACCGTATATCACAGATCTCAATCCGTCATAAAAAAAAAATGATGGACATTTATCCGACTGCGAGATGTAGTTAATTAATAATTAATTTCAAAGTCATCATGTTTTTATTATACACGTATAAATAGTATAATCAGATTTAATAATATAGGTATTGTATTGAATCTTTACAAGTTTCAGGCCAATACCGTGTAACTATTTAGATCATTGCAGCGGCATCAATATGTTACGTAAATAAATGTACATATTTTATTATTTCTCCATTAATTTACCTATTGTAACATTTGTGTTATTTCACTACCAATTTGTTTATTTATTTATTTACGTTTTATTTTTTTTTTTTAAATATTTTAAGATTTCTTGTTTAATTTTATTATAAAATCATATTAGTTATTATGTTTTCAATTAAACACAATCAATCTATGATCTGTATATATATATATACGCGTGCGTACATAATATACAGGTTTAGGATAAACATGACTATATGAGTGAACACGACTTTAATAATTACGTTTTCTTTTAAGGTTAAATGATTTATATATATGTATAAATGTACCTAATGTAACTTAATTTTATATTTGATAAAGATTCCATTAAGCATACACCTATATCGTTACAAAATATGTAGGTACTTGCAGTGTATTTTTATATCTCGATCAATTATTGATCTTCTGAGTGGCTAAAAACACATGATTTATTTTTGAAAGACGATTATAGATATCATCAATCCTAACACTACTATAGTATCGATTAACTTGTAATACATTATAGGTAGGTATGTATAGGTAAGAGGTAACATATAGAGATATCCTATTCACGCTCGTGTAATTTCATTTTTCTCATGCCAGATATTAAAAAAGATATTGAAATATACACACACTCCTACCAGCGAGGAAAATAATGTCTCATACTTTCGATCAAACTTAATGAACTTAAAAGAACCATCTATATTTTTGATCCTTTTATATGATGACAAAATAAGAAAACATGGACCTACACAATCAACCGCCTCGGAATAAGATATGCACACACCAACGCTTAATAAGAGAAGATCTTCACATATATGTATCAGCTGCTGTATCCCTGTCTCGTCTTGAAACACATTATTACCGAATGCAGGACGCATATGAGAATGAGAGGAGCGAACCGGGAATTTCCGCTGCCACCTTCAAAAACTCTATATCCGGAACCAAACAGCATCCTCTACTAGACTTTAATTCATATCAAGATTCAAGATGGAACCTCATCAGTGAAATATATAATATATATTTTATATAGAGTTTATTTTTTTTTTTTGTAAATACAACATTGTAAAAAATGTGACCTAATATAATTAAAAACGAATTATTATATAATTTCCGTGAATATGTGAATATATATATATATATATATATATATATTATTAGTAAAACTGAAAGGATACAAATCACCATGCAGTATACCTCCTCGTTTTTACAACATTTTCGAGGCGGCATCTCAACATTTCTTTGCGCCTAATATAATATATATATTAAAATCTATATATATATATATATGTACATTAATACGGACATGGTTTCAAATTATGTCGTCTTAAAAATTCTATCGCGTCCATTTTATATTCATACCCATATTTTATAACGTGACGAATAAATATAAATTTCATACGATAATGTCGACATCCTACGTAACTAAATATATACTAATATCCTATAATATATACATATTATACCTACGTGTATAAATATATAACAGTCTCTGTGGTCCCTATTTTTCTGTGTGACGGTTCCTGAGACATTGCTAAATAACATGTGTAGACAGAGGTGTACGCCTAATTTACGAACAAAAAGACAATTGTGCGACTATATGTCAACATAAAAATGCGTTATATTTTCCCAAAAAGCGTTTGTAACTCCTACGCGACCCCCCCCCCTCCCCGCTCGGCCCATCTACAGCCAAGAGCAAGTTAGACTGACGTGCAGCAAAAATGTTCAGATGAAATTTTTGAAAAAAAAAATAGAGGTCGCTCCGACATAAAATAACGCGCAATTTTGCTGTAGCGATATAGCGTGTGATGTGTGTTAATAGCCACGACAACAATACTACGACTGACGCGAATTTATGTACATTATATAATTGTACGTCGTCGGCGGCGATCTATACCGCCGCAGACCGCAATACCAGCAGCTAGTGTACCACACGCGAAATACGTTCTCCTACGGGTGCGCGCGTTCAGACGTCATTATTATATTCGACGTACTCCGCGCGCGGTTTCGGGCGAAGACCAAACTTACCCGAAGACGAGTGCGCCGTACCGCCGTGATGGTGTGACCCGTTGTTGAAGTTCAACTGTCTGGAGAACAGCGCGGGGAAAATGTTGTGCGGGTGGTGCGGATCACCACCCGCCACACCTTTCAGATCAATCGCGGTGCCCGTTACCGTACGCCGGATCGCAAAACGTCCACGCTGCTCCGCGAGGGTGCAGGCACGCGGCAGTGGCGACGGCGGCTCTGGTGCAGTGGCGGCGGCGGCGGCGGCGGCGGCGGCGGCGTACCGGTGCGAATGCACTGTCCGACGATTGACTGGTTACACCGCGTCGGCCGCGCTGCTATCTGAGTATTCTGCGGTAGGTGTATAGTACTGTATATGTTTTTACACTCGACGGCGTTATGGTTTCGTGCGGCGCGGCGTTGACAAACACGGCTCCGCTGCAACAGTGAACCGTCCGCGATCGGAATACAATTCTGACGATAAACAAAAACCAACGCGTGGTGTTCGAACGATATAGCGGGAGATTACAATAATTAGTTTCGGATAAAAAAAAAATGATGGCGAAAAAAATAAAACGAATAACTCCAAAACGTCGGCCGGTGATTATGATTTAAATTGAATTGGTTTGGGATGACCGGAGTGTCCGATTAACGAAAGAGCGCGTCATCCGATGCCAAACTAGAAGTGACTAACGAAATTACGGAGTACTAGTGATCGGCTGACTGGAAAACAGGGACCTGCGGCCGGGATGACTGCGATCGGGCCGGCCGGCGGGGGGACCAATGAGAAGGGGGCAGGGTGCGCAGCGCTGCGACGGCATTGGCTCGGCCCCTCGCCGCCCGACGCACACGGCTGCCATGGTTGTTCTCGTGGAGACCGCCTTTGTTTTTGTGGATCCTCTAAACGATAATAGATTTTGTGTGATAGTTTTCATGGGACGTGACAGGACGAGCGTTTTTTTTTTTTCACTTATTTTTTCGCAATTTCCCATCAACTATATATATATATATATATATTATATTAAATAAATAATAATATACCCAGTCATCCCCTCTGTATATATATATATATATATATATATATAGGTATACTCGTGCACTCATAGTGTACATAGTTGGTGTATTACTTTTTATTATTAATATATTATACATAGGTATAAACATTTAGTTGCCTACCGACCGTTCGTACAGACCGCGGTCCTGTTAATTTCGTTAATTTTTTGTTTGTTTTAGTTATTTTCAATCATAATAACAATGTACAAAGCTTTAAGTACACACACACACACATATATATATAATATTTATGCATCGTATACAGACGTTACTACTATTATAAATAGTAGTTTTTATACTATAAAGTATATATTTTATAATTTATTTTATAAATATATTTTATGATATATAAATTATTTATATTTATGTTGGACCAATTTTATTGGTATTAAAGTAATTAATTTTTGCTGAAAACATTTCATTTGATAACGTCATTTATTATGTGGTGTATAAAATCTAAATAAAAGGCTATTTGTGTGTATGTATTGTATGTGTGTGTGTGTGTGTGTGTGTGTGTGTGTCATTGGTTACATAAAATAATATAGTTAAAATTGGCAAAAACAACCCAAATAACTGCGTTAAAATGCGTGAAGTTTATAAATAACGGAGTTTAAATATCTATTTTCGTCTAAATTTAAATTTAAAATGTCTATAAAAAAAATTTGTGTTTATATATATTTTTTTACATTTCTTGGTTATAGTATGGAATATTTATGAAAAATCCTGCATAAAATATTCATCCTTTAGCTAAAAAATTAAACATTTAAAGATATTTTAATTTTGAAATATAATATCTAACTATTTTAAAATGAAAATCAAAGCATTTTTAATGCATCAAGAGTAAAAAAATAAAATAAAATTTTGGGAAGTGGGTACTACTCTGCTATAGGTATATTGCATGTCGTGTGGGTCACTGTAATGTATGTGTGAAATTTTAAATATATATACGAAAATTAATTCTGAGCGAAGACAGTTGGTCAGCCTATATATTAGTATGTAACTAAATGTATTATATTATGATATATTGTTATTAAAATAATTTATTTTCTAAAAGTAGTATAAAGTAACCAATAAGTTAAATACAGAACAAAAAAAATTAAAAACACACATCATTTTAAAATGAATTCATCTCAGAACCTAGGACTTTTATGTAGCAAATATATAGGTATACTGCCCTAAGGTTGTGTATAATTACAAAATATCGAATATGAAGTTTAATTCAAAACAGTCAAAACGTTTAATGATTTTATTGCATTTTTCTTTAGTAATAGGTTCTGCTATAATAATTGTTATATTTACAGTATCTACTGAAATTATAGATATCTAGTAATTTCATTGTCACGAAGCGATTTTTAAAACAATATCTATAATAGTAATTATTAATGATTCGTAAATAAATTTTTAATTCATTATTTATTTAGTTACCTACTGCATTTTCTACTAGCCATGTTAAATCATATTATTGATAAATTGTTAATAATGCGTTTCATAATAATTGTATAATAATATTTAATATATGTGTAGTGCTAGAGTGTAAGCAGTAACTTATTTATAATGACAAAAATGTCAGTAGTAATAATTAACCCAAATTAACAGCTGTTTCGGACTTTTAGCATAATTTTATATCAATTTCAGTAAAAAGGTAGGCATACATTTAAAATATTTATATAATTTAGAAATAACAAAAACGCAAAACTTAATTTTCCCAAAAATTTGATTTTTATAGTCACTGCATTTACCAGTATAGCAGACAATATTAAATATTTATCTACTATATATTATATAGTATACACCGTGTTGCACAAAATAAATACTTAGCGACCTAATAATAATATAATGCATGTGATGCAATGTTAGGATAACCATGTTATGATTTATGAACATTGATTAAATTAAAAGGAATTCGTGTTAATGTATTGTTAATTATTTCTGACCTACTCAAACTAATTATTTTTGCAAAAATTATCTACCTCTATGATTACATATATTTTTGCTTACTACATAATGAACAATATAGTATAGTTTTCTAGAATAGAAGAAGGAAAAAAACGCAGAATGGTCAAGTTATACCTCTCAAATCGGATCCACAACTAATAAAAAACACATGAAAAAAATTCAGACAAATTTAACAACTTTAACACGTGCCGCAAAAGCTTTAGAGTTTTAACAATAGAAAAATATTTGAAATCGCTAATTGTTTTAATAGGTTTAATCAATCATAATTCTTGAAAGAAAAAATTCAATAAAAAAAATCTAAGAACATTAATTAAATGATATTATTGTACATCGATTTGTTAAGTAAATATACATTTTTTTTAAACATTAAACTTTTTAAAATATTAGAATTTAAATGTTGAAAATATTAAGATAACAAAATGTTATTTTCTGATGACTTAAAATTATGTAAATAAAATTAATATTTTCAAAAGAACAAATAGGTATTAATATATTAAGTATATTACGTATTATGTTAAAGTTAATTTCAGTAATCAGTTATTTTCAGTGCCCAATTAACAAAGTCTAAATCGTATTCGCAATGGAAATATTAAATGACTAAAATTGATAGTCAAAGTGGGAAATATCCATTTATTTATTAGTATATTACTTAAATCGGCAAAATCATAATATATTTACAAAGCTAAATTTCTCTACCCCCATGCTCAAAAAATGATTGACCGTTTTAAAAATTTCTATTTATTTCATGTTAATCCAACTAAATGTGTATTTTAATGTAAGTAAGTACATAATATATGTTTAAGTTCCTATTTAACACTATTTTACATTTTACTGGTAGATAGACTAATCGAATAACAATCCAACTTCAAATATATTATAAGACTAAACGATTACTAAATATTATTTCTGTGATAACAGAAGTTAAGATAGTTTTATAAACATTTTTTTTTTGTATTGCAATAGCACAATATTATGAATATTAAAGTGCAATATACACAATAACCAATAACCTATACACTTTGACTTTTGACTTTAACAAAATTCATCTAATTAAAACTTTAAAAGTTGACACTAAATATAAAAAAAAAAAATATTATGAAATAAAATATTGGAGAAACTGAAGAGCTTTAATAAATTATATAAACATTATTTCATTAAAACTTAACTATGAATAAAAGATTAAACATTTTAAACATTTAAGAAATATTTAGTTTATATTGCTATTAAAATAAGTATCATTAAAAATATTAAATTTTATGGCAAATAATATGTGATATATATTTGGACAATAGTTCTGCACCGAGAAAATCATTGAATGATTATTTATTGTATATTAAAAGTAATTAAAATAAATGTAGGTTTGTAATGATTTTTAATTAACATGACTAATTGTAATACAGAATAAATAAATAAATAAAAAACGGTTTATGCATTTTAAAAATATGTTATTTAAATTAAAACCAAAAGATATAAAATAAAGACTAATAAAATTTTATTATTTATGAAACATATTAATTTGTATTTAGTTTAAGTAATTTAAGTAGTAATACAAGTCAATGATCCTGTTATCGAGGCTTTAACTTTAATAAGAAAAAAAAAAGCCAAATGTATAAATTAAATAATCTTTACATTTCAGTATTATTATTGTTACCTATAACCATGCAGCTAATGAACATTGCACACGTGTAGCACTACATTTAATACATACTTACTTAGTACCATTACTTCTTAGATTATAACTCATATGTTATTATTTCATTAAAAATGTATTTTTGTGAGCTAAAAATAGTGAAGTTTTTAACATTTTATTAATGAGAACGATTAAATAATCAAACAAAACTAATGATTTTTACGCAAAACATTCACGTTCAATTATACTTAACATTGCGTATAAATTTGCATTCCTAATTTATTGTGCATTATTATAATCAAATAAACCGTTTGATGTTTAATTCAATATATTACTACCTCAAGTTGACTAGGTTTAAGCGTGGTTGATATTTTAATTATGACATATCTTTCAAGAATTGAAGTTAAGTTAGGTTAACTTCAACAAAATTAATTGTTTAGGTAGGTAACAAACACTGAAACACTTAACTATTTTCAAATATCTTGTTTTCCTCATAATTTTAGACACAACTTTGATTTACGAGAAAAAATTAATCATACTTTGTTTTTCATCAAAATCAAAAAAATAAATTGGTACATATATCTGAAAATAATATAATACTAAATACAGTAATCTAGTTTGAAAAAAGTTGCGTAGATTAGAAAATACAAAAATGTACTATATCTTATGATAAACTTAATATCATATATTTAGCCTAACTAAAAGAGGTGATATAATAATATTTAAAAAAAAAAAATGATAAAATACTATTTTCCTTTAATTTGAGCACTAAATATGCTCGTAATGGTTTCTGTTAAGTGAAAATATTAATGTCTTCACTATTCAACTATAATGTTGTAATAGATAAATGTAAAATATAATATAGTCAATAATTATTTTAAAGATGTCTATAAAGTCACTGGATTCAAGATAATCGCATAATACGCTGTACCTAATTAGATTATAAAAATCGAGATATTCAAAATAATATTTGTCATTGTATAAAGCGATCAGTCAAATGATTTTGTCATGGAGAGGGGGCTGATTTTTTAACATTTACTATTTATTTATAAAAAATATAATTTATAATTACCGTCTAATATACATATATATTATAAGTTATTATAAATATTGAAAGAGTTCATGTGGGATCTACCCCCTTCGCCCCTCCCGTTTTACTACCACCGAAAATGATAGAGGGTTTAATATAAATAATAATTTAAACATCAAAATGTATTTTATGGTAGATCTCTACAACCTCATTGACATCAAACTATAACGCACTGTGTACCTACTTTTTTTTTTTAGCGTACTTAAACTATGGATATGTTGTAGTAAAATATTCCACAGGCATGAATGTATATCTAACCATTCTAACCTACTTCAAGGAGATTGAGAAAAAAATATATTTATATCCAAAAATATTTTATATTGTTTTTTTTTCGAGATTACAACCTTTTTCAGTTATATAAATGAAAGACGACGCGCGACGTGTATAACGTATAATTTAATTTAATGTTTTATACAATGGTTTTCCATTTAATTTACAATAGGTGGTGCCTAAATATTATATTATATACATGTTATTTTATGTGTGTGTGCGCGCCCGTGCATATATTTATTTATATATATTTATTAAATAGAGGTGTGTATATAATATTATTGGTGTACAGCAGTGACAATACACAAATAAATTCTCACTCGGGCCTGCTATTAAGTGGGCCGTGTGTGCGCGCTCGATAAAAAATAATCACGGTAAAAAAAAAAATAGGGAAAATCGGTGGAAAAAAAAACGCCTATTATCGCACGACATCCGACCGACCGACCGACGAACACGTGTCGGGTTGTGCCCGTGCGGTTTGACAATTGGCTGGGCGCGTTCGGGCTCGCTATAAACGTACGGCAGACACGTGCGCGCGGGCGCGATACTGTAAATATTAAGACGGCGAATTTGTACGGGTTTTTATTGCCGACACGCTCACACCGGGGATAGGGGGGGGTAAGGGTGAAGGGGACAAATCGAACTCTGCGGACGAGCCCCTCGACCGGCGACGAAGTGGGCGGCGGGTCATCGTCTTTTGTCCTCCGTCGGGCCACCCGTAAGCGACAATAACACGTGATAATATAATAATAAAATATTGTGTGTAACATGTTGGTATATGTATAATTTAGGTGTATACGCACCTATAATAAACGGGCTGATTAAAAATGTACGTTTCGACCGCTTTGTTGATTCAAAACGGAGAAAAACGTATAATACCTACGAAAGTTTTTTAATTTAGAAACATTTAGAAACATGGTTTTTGTACATTTTATAATTTTTTACAATATTTTAGAGAGGTTTTCGACGGTTGACTTTAAAAATTTATTAAGACTAAAAAAATCTCATTAATAATAGGTAATATTATAAAATCCAGAGCAGTATAAGCACGCACACACACACATACTTTATAGCTAGTAATATCCGATACACTAACGTGTATAATGATATTATAATAGAAATTACAGAGTTTCTAATATTATACGAAACTTGTGCAGATGAACTTATCGTGCGGAAACACATATATATACCTACCATTATTGTCTCAACGACGAAAGTACCCATATAATGACTTCGATACTATTAAATTATGCTGCAGAATGTACATTACAATGTATTACGTATTTCCATATTATGATATAACGACTACGATAAATATTGTATGAGGGAAGAATTGGGATAGGGTGACCACGAGTGCCGTTTAAAATGGAATTATATCTTTTTGCAGAGAATCGTGTCCTGCTGTACCGACACACTTTGAACAGAACGTCGAGACTCAATATGAAGCTCGACATAACAGAATGGCTGATCACAATCCTAATCAAAACGTGAAAATCTTAAACTTCTTAAAATCAACAAAATATGATTAGATTAATTATAATAAAACATTTTGTATAATATACTTGAATTGTGTTAAGTTTAACACTTGAGTAACTGTAGCTAATAACCATTGTTGACAAGTTGTTATAACATTCAAAAAAAAAAAAACTTTGAACAGGTCGTTTTTTATTCAGGTTCAGATGATGGTCTTGTTATCTCCATACTATATAGGTATATGTAAAAGCAAAAACCTCCACACAAAGAATCAATATGAAACAATGTTTTTTTTTTTTTTTTATTAGCTTTTAGTTATACTATTATAGCTTAACAATTATATATACAATACATTTTAAAAACAGCAATTATTTTAAAAACTATATGATAAAACCAGCTTCCAGGATAAAATTAATAATTATATTGACGACATTTTCAAAATTGGAGTTGAAGATGGAGGAAAGATTGAGGGGGATATTGATGAATTTTAGGGAATTGAACAAAATCACGCATCTAGCGTGCAGAGAAGGGCAATCGAAGAGGAGGTGTGGGAGATCGCAAACACTTTCGTTGGAATGTAGAGTACAGAGTAGGGGAGTCGTTGAGCCCTAATTTGTAAATGTGGGCAGGTAATAATGTATGGCCTGTACGTAGGCGGTTGAATTATTTAATAGTTGATCTTGGTAAATTAAATTTTTTGAACCATGTTTTGTTAAGAATATTTGGTACGATGTTTTTATATATGGTGGCAAACTCAACTAGGAGGTTGGACCAGTATGAGGACCAGTAGTTGGATATTTAACGCCGTAAAATTGGGAAAAAATCGGTACGAGGAAGTTGAGTGAGAGTGGAACAGATTAAATTGGACGTGGATTTCGCCAGATTGTCGGCGACCTCGTTCCCATGTATACCGAGTTTATAGAGTGTTATTTACCTATATTGAATCATCGAAGCCAAAGTCAATATCATATAATCATTGACAACAGTTTTTGTATAACAAGCGTCAAGTAACAACGATCAATAATTATTGTCGCCAGCAATCATCGTAAGACATGTCCTATTGTATACTGTGCTATGTATACGCACAGTGTAATATTATTACGATTATGATTACAGTGACGTTCAAGACATATTTTTCAGGTGACATAATTTTACCCATCCACCCTTCAAAACTCAAAATTTAATTCGGTTTTTTTTTTTTTTGTTATATTATATATTAATATTGGTACCAAGGTATAGGTATCATCGGAGCTGGGAGTAGTTAAAGCTATTTAAAAAAATGACTAAGCGACTGAATTGAATCTTAAAAATGATCTATGTATGTCTCCTAATAACTAATTGCTGTTAAATATTTTTCTTTGAATATTCTTCTAACCTTATTTGCTATGTATTAGCGAGCGACTGCTACACCAATAGTCATAAGGTTGGGCGTCACTGATTATAAACCGACACGATCTAAGTCTTTTCCAGCAACACAGTATATTTATAAGTTGACATTGTCGCCAAAATATCTTTAAATAGATAAGAATTATCATCCAATTTTTGGAGATATTTATTTAAAGTTGGGCCAAAATTGTTTTCCTCTTTTTAAATAATATGATCACCATATAAACTAGAATTCGATAAATAAATATTTTTTATCACAAATCGAATGCATCTCCGTGGACCGGTGTAAAGTAAATTACTTGCTAAACCACATACAGTTTCACATTAATAATTACCGATTTATGACGGTAAATATATGAACTATCCTGCAAGCCGCATAACAATCAAACTGCTGTCTAATAGTGCCGCCAAAACTTATTTATCTGTGCGATTTCAACCCCTTTATATACACTCTATATATATATAAGCGAGTTATTCGCTATTGTAAATGAGTACACTATAGCACCTATCGTCGTTGAGTTCTCCAAAGCGAAAATATAATATGTGAGAAGAGAAACAGAGTTTTTTTAAGGATTTCACATAATATTATATAAAGTGAGAAAATATACCATCATGATTTGCAAGTAGCGAGGGCAAAATATGTTTGCGTGCCATACAACATTCTTTGTCCGACACTCCGACCTACCTATATATTTCTATTCACGTATAAACTTTAGTGCCACCGCGGAAAAAAACACTTCAAATGGTTTGGACATCTGAAGAAAAATAGTAAATAAAATTACGTCCGGACCATGTTACCTACAAATATTTGTTTACCGAGTAAACCGCTACGATGGTTACATGTTATCTCGCTTTTTAAATTAGTGAAAAAAAATACAAAAACAAACATCCCGACGGTCCATCCACCTGTAGATATTATAATTTTGTAATTTTTAAACATAACGAGAACATTTTTACGAATTAGTATTTATTAATTATTTGTAGTTTGCGTATAACGAATTCTTCATAAAAAGTTTTGTTTGTTCAATATTTAATTTGGAGTGTAATGAAAATTAAATTGGCCATAGAGTAAATAGTAAAAAATTATCCAAAGTGCAACAACACGATGATAAATTGTTTATTATTAATTCGCAGTTTACAGATCATAAATTACCTACGTGAAGTATCTACCTACATATAACATGCATAATAGCATTTATGTGTACATTTTTACAAACACCTTTTGAATTTACAAAAGCCTTTATTTAATGCACGATGGTACGATTTAAAATATTATACACGAGTCATGACACTGTATAGCGGTGTAAGGATATTGTATTTCACAGTATGAAAACACATCAAAAGTTTTGACAAAAAAAAAAAGTAACAACATGTTGCTAAAACAGTGTTTTTTTTTTTATTCAAGACCTTAATAAAATATGAAATGGGTTGCTCTGGTTTTTGTCACATGTCTAGGCCCATTATAATGGATTTTTGATAGAGAAAAAACGCATTCGACGACAATAGAGGAAATACACTGGCGGGCACTGTGATCAGAGACCCTTTTACAAGAGTGCTGCGGCTTCTAGCGGCAGAAAAACTAATACGGTGGGCGTACATATTCAATTTAGCTTTGTATAACATGAGTAACCAATGTAATAAAAAAAAACCCTTACAAAAGACCCTGTTCGTCCGTTTTGAAAACATAACATATGACAATGTGTTCTTTTGTGTCACAAAATATAACATATTCGAGTATAATAATATGCAACTGTCAAATTGTAGAGTCATTAATTTCGGGGTTCTTGTTTTATAAAATCGAAATCTTTAAAAATAAAATAAATACATGGATGAACTATAATAAGAGTGTCATGTAGTGTATTTTTTTTCTAATTTCTTTCTGTACAATATAATTTTATTTACTAGATTTTTAGATAAAAATATTTTTTTGTTTTTTTTCAAATTTGATTTTATCAATACATTAAATTAAGTTTTTTTTTTTTATGAAGTGCATCGTAGGTACAATGAACGATAGTAATATTTTTTACATCCAAACTGTAACTCATAAAAATTTTAAAACTGTAATATTTTGTTTATAGTTTAAAAAAGATATTTTAGATTCTGAGTGAAACAATGAATGTGTTGATTTTACAATGATATGAATTTTTTTTTTATTTTTTGTATCTGAAGGACTTTTTTCTATAATGATTGACTACAATGATCAATGTTTCGCATTAAAAGTAGATTATCTATTTACCTACAATTATTATAGTATCATCAAATAGTTATATTTCTGAACAATGCAAATTTTATTCATACACATCATACACTTTTACTCATTAAGCTTCATTTTTAAAGTGAAATCAATAGTTTCGTATAACACAACATCCCTTAGTAGGTACTATATAATATTGAATATGTATAATCTTGCTATCTAAATACTATATGACAATTGTTTTTTTTAAATATTAATATTTTTCTGAGTAAATTATTTTGAAACATTAATAAAATTTTTCAAAATATTATTTTTGGAAATTTTCGTAAATTAATCTTAAATTATTTATTATCCATATAAAATGCTCGTAATTCTTTTCTTACGTTTAACTAGTATCGTTTTTTAATTTGTCGAGTATTTCTGTTATAGCCTGGGTATAAAGTAGTAGTACCTATAATAAAGTTTTTTAAAGTACTTAAATAAGAGTATTTAAATGAATAGATACTGTCTAAGTACTCACTTACGTATTTTAAATACTTTTAAAAAAAATTCACAAAAAAGTATTTTAATTCCAATTCCGATTTGACACTCATAGTGGAAAGTTATACATTATCGATGTGAATAAAATTGATCTACAAATTGTAATGTAAAATACCATACGAAATGTGCTGGTAATTTCACGACGCAATCTGAGAAGCTTTTCTGAATATGCGAATCTTCCATTCTTATTAATAAAAATAAAAAGAACCTTACTAGTCGTAAAAAACGTAACTCGTCTAATAACGAAGATATAAATATATTATTATTAGAAATGATTTATCAAAATTACTTGCTAAAATAGGCGCTTTAGAAAATTTTGTGTGTTGCATATTGTTTATTTGTGTTATATTATTATGTATATTGTGTACCTATATATTTGCAAAAAATAAATATTATTAATATTAAATACTTTCTCAGAGTATCTGTATAAAACCAAATACTTTTTATTTAGTTTATACATTTTTTAATTTCAATTCAATCGCGTGAAAAAAATAATAAATAAAAAATGTACTTTTAGGTCAAAAAATATAGTCTATACAAAATTGCCAAAATTTTAATTTTTAATTGTATATTGTTTCACAAATTTTCTAGATAATCATTTTCAAAAGCTTATTCAAAATAACCAATCATTATCAACTCAAAATATCCGTATACAATATACTACAGCATAATATATTATATATTAGATTATAATATTATGTCAACATCAACTATTACCTATATCACTGACTATTATAGTCTGTGCTATTATCAGCCATATTTTATGGTATATTATTTGTTTTTTTTTTTCATTGGTAATATGCAATTATCATTAGAAATGCCTTTGATTTCTTTTCAATTTTATCATAATATGGATATTGTTTGTGGAATTGCAGCCTTGCTTTATCACAGATTATAATATTATCCTCCGTGTATTTCATATTACTGCATATTGCAATAATAAAATATTATTGGAAATGTCTTTACTTTTTGTTTAATTCCATTGTAATATATGAGTACTAGAATATCTCTTCTAGTTTAATTTTGATAATTCAGCCTCACTTTATCACTGCAGGTAATTTAAAAAAATACTTTAACAACATATCTTATGTTCGTATTCATATAGTTGTTTATGACAAATAAACTGGAGGTAGCATACGTTTTGACCAGCCCATATAACTAAACCAAAAAATAAACCGATGGCTTCGCTCACAAGCTAATTTCCACTTACATTTTGATATCGATACAATTACCGTCTTACTTAACTTTATACGTGTCTGAGAAAAAAATAGCCTCATTTTATGACAAAAAAAAAAAGACGCGGAGGAGCTAAATAATGATGGTTCCTAACTGAGTAGCGTAATTTTATATTTTTCTTAAGGGGTCCAGCAAATTGTATTACAATAAGAAACTGCTAAAACAAAATAATTGAAAAATCAAAAATGTTTAAACATGTATAGGTACTTCATTATTAATAATTTATTTTATTATTTAAACTAATTTGTTTTCATTTCTAATGCAACGAAATTTGACAAGAAATAATCGTGTTGTTTTATTTTTATTTTACCGTGTATTATATTGTAGATTTTAATGCCGCAGAAATATATTTTATGCGCAATCGTCAATCGCGTTTCGTTCGGGTAAAATAAAAAAAATCTTTTGTACCATCAATATATATATATATAATTAATTATTGTCATTGACTCAATGCTTACCTGCACTCGTTACCGTAAAACTTTGTTTCGTAATCGAATACATCAGTTCCTTAATATACCGTGTAAACGTATACCTTAAAGCCACGGGTATTGGTATATAATACCTGTACATATCGTCACGGACCATGGGTATTTGAACGCTGTGGTCTACTTCAGAAATTTCATCACGTCGACGATATTATAACACACACACACGCACACACTGCGCACATGACACATTATACATTGCACATATGTATACATAGAATGCGGCTATTAATTAATTTGAACAAATACGCCGAACCGTCGAGGGTCCACTGGAACAAACTCCACCACCATTCACGCTGCAGCAGCAGCCACCCTCTGCACAATCGAAGTACATTATTAGTGTCGAAAATGTGATGATGACAATAATAATAATAATAATAATACGAACGTGTATTTATTTATATATATACATGTGTATAAATAGGACTTGCAGTACACATAATAATAATACGTACTTACATATGCCTGCGTATAGTACATAATACTATACAGAAGTGACAAATCGGCGGGGATTTCGCGGCAGTCGTGAAAAGAAAACAGTTTGTGTAAGAGGACACTGGCTGCAATACACGTTATAATATAATGTCATGTAGTTTTGGGGTGTGAACTCTCGGATTATAACACACACTTAAACATCATATACATATATATTTATATTTTTATGTATATACCGCCACACTCTGTGCACGTAGAGTCCGTCTACGCGACGTCGACCCCTCGTCGCCACTGCCGGTCACAGTGGCGTTTGGCGTGCGCGTTAAACAGGTGGAATATATGTGTATACAATTATATAAATATAGATATATACGTACGCATTAAGTCTTCCAGTGGGCGACAGATGGGCGACCCTCCCCCCGCGGCACTTTGATCACAATTTAAATATTTCCGATTGATTGTCATCATCGTCGGACAGGGTCACAGTGTGTGTCCGCCGCCGTCGCCACAACCCCTCCGCTGAAACACCGCGCCCTATTCGTATATACGAGCACTTCATTATATTATTATATATTCAATGTACGCATATTGTAATATATATATATATATATATATATACTCGTATAGTATTATGATACTGGCGAGATAATCAGCCACATTTTCGTTATTTTATTCGCATGTTATATCTCCATCGGATATTCGGATCTACAAAGTATATATATATATATATATGCGTGTGTGTGTGTGTTCAGGTATTATGTGTGCACGCGACGACGGGGTGACAATCGATTCTCGTCTGTCGCTATAACATCATACATATATAATTTTATGATCGCCGTCTCGGATAATGATTATGCCTGTATTCTACGATATGCCGCGCCGCATAGGCGTGTCCAACGGGTTGGCCTGGCAGGCCCGGGCCTATCCCGATTTTGAACCCTTAAATATATCCAAATTATACAAATTTTTTTTATAACTAAGCCTGTCCTAAATTTTGACCATGGACGCGCCTCTGTGTCGCGGTGGTTTGTTGAAATTATTATTATTGTTTTCTAGTATAGCCATCACGACGTGGTCACCAAAATGTTTTACGCACAAAAAAAAATATTGTCGTTTGTCCGCAGGCGTTTTTATAGAACGAAAACGAACTGTTTTCGAGTAATTTTGGATGTTCTATGCGTTCACATATGACATGTAAATCGAACAGTTCTTTCGCCGAATATTTCCGTTTTCAAATAAGTAATGTACATTCACTGCCAAACAATTTTGGTTTTACATTATAGTGATACAAATAACGGGTATTTATTATTTCTGTAAAAACAATAACTTCAGTATAATATATATATATATATGGTGTAACGATTTATTAGCAAAAATAATATTACGAATAAAAACATTTCAAAGCATTCATATTAGATATTTTTTACTGATCAGCCCAATAAAGAAAAAAACCGGAGAACATGCTCTGCTTTAAAGTAGAGGGTCTTTGTAATCAGTGGTATTTTAGAGGGTATACCTATACCCAATTACCATTTGGTTGATTATCGCATACCCTGTAAAAATAATACAAATACGTTTGTAAAATTTTTAAAAATTAAAACCAATCTGTACTCATTGTATTGTTATTTATTAATTTATCAAATATCTATATTAATTAGAACCGTGTAACAAATAATTACGATTCAATATTACTATACGGAGGTATAAGTATATAAGGTATTTGGTAATGATAATTACAATCGTTAATTATCGTTCGTAACAATGATTATAAGTTTAGTTATAAACAAAAATGTACAAAACTGGACAGCAAAAAATGTATTTTAGCTAAACTTGCGAATTTGTGAATGTTTTCGTAATATCCTATACGTAAGAGCTTTTTAAATTAATTTTTCGTTAACGAAATGAGCAGTTTTTTTCTAAAGGGTTCAATCTGATTAGTTTTGTAAAATCATAATACATATGCATACTTCTATCATTGTAATAAAATTCATAAATTAACGTTATTAGTAGGTAGTTTTTTTTACGAAAATACCTCTGTCTGTAATGGCAATATCAAACGATTTCTAATTAAAAAATTAATCACGTAAGGTAAATTTTAAACTATACAAAATAATATTCAAATTATAGTGATTTTGATCAATTTTGCAAAAGTTTAAGCTTTGAATGATTAAAAAAAATTATAAATTTTTTTCTTTTTTTTTATTGTTGTAATGACGATTTATGATAATTTTTAAGTATCTATTATCATTATTATTTTTAAGCACCTACTGTGGGTACCTTCTAATTTTCTCTTTCGATCTTCTTAAAGTACCACCATGATCCGATTTTCTATCAGAAACCACCCTCGACGTATAAGGTTGAAGCATTTTTCCGCTATGTAGCGTATGCACACAAAAAACTCACATATTGTACAACTAATACATTTATCACTCCTGTCAAAATCTAAAAATATAATATTAATTTATGCGGTACACGAGTTATTTTGAAAAATAATTGGTGGCCTATCCGAAGAGACCCTATAATAGTCTGTAAGCCTAATGTGAGGTATTTCGTCATTTTATTTTTTTATTATTTTTATTATTATTTCAAAGAGGCAAATAATAAAAATAATAATACAAAAATAAGTTTTTCCTGGCGACGTGCTGAATGTCAATTATTTTGAAAACAATTTCGACTTTTCCTTGTCAAATTAAGTCTGTCGTTCCTGCGAGCCGCGTACGAGTTTAAAATGGTTTTGGAAAACGGGCGAGAGCCGAGAATCTTAACGAAATTAACTCGGAGTGATGGCCATCAAGCTTACCTCTTTAAAGTTTGACGATTTTTCGCGTTCTCTGTCACCCGTTCTTTCTCTCTCACTCTTTCTCATTTTTTCTTCACACATCTTTTCCCCTCGCAGATTTTACGATACTCTTCCGTTTTCTGCCTGATACGTCTTTGTTCCGTTGTTCCTGCTGTACAGTCCACAGTTGGCCGTTGCTATAATATATAGGTTTAAAAGTTAAAAATAGTTCATTCTCTGTATTCACATATTACATGCATTTCGTAAGCTATTGCTACATATTGTCGTTATAAGTTTACGATGATTTATATATTTATTTTAATATTTATACGAATATTGATTTCGCTAAATATAGTGCGAGATTTTAAATTATACCTAATATAATGAAGATTGTAGGTGTATCATTTTTACACTAAAATACAAGAGAGATAAATGTTTACTTAATTAACTCATTTCTTTTTCGAGCTGGTAGTTAAATTTAAATAAATTAAAGTCAAGTTTCTTGCTTAAAATGTAACCCGTTGAATTTAAAATTTAAATAGTGAAGATATTGCATTTATGTTAAATATAAATGTATATAATATGTATATACATATTACCTAAACTATACATATCACCTGTGTATAAAGGAAAAGTTAAGCGTGATTATCTATAAGTTTTAAACTGTATTAATCCTACATAATAATATTATATATTCCATCCAACCGTTAAATATTATTTTAACTACATTTTATTTTTAAATTGTATACTCCCGATTCCCAAATAGTCCTATAATATGATTATATTAACAATATTTTAATATAAAATATTGATTAATAAAGTCTTAAAAATTTCTATCAGAAATAATAACGTTTTTTTTAGTGTATATACTAAATAGGTACATGCACTACACGTACTATAACGTGTATATTTAATATTATAATAACTGACAATTATATTATTATATTATTTATTACGAAATTCGTATGATTAAAAATCTGTTGTAACCTTGTAGCAGTGATCAGTATATTGACATAAATGGTTGTACATAATATATTAATATTTGTTCCGATTTTGGCTTAAATGCTTTAAGATGCATCTTAATATTTCAACCAAATATCATAAGTAAGTACTCCGGCATTTCATCCCTTAAATTCACCCTTCTTGCCAACATATACTGTATAACAATGATAATTATAATGACTCCCTCTCATGGGAATAAGTTTTGGAACGTAGTCCAGATTTAATTTTAGACGAATATAATATGCAACACCTGCGCATGATCAATATTGCGGCTATACTTATAATATAACCTCTGTGTGTGTGTGTGTGTTTTAATAAACAGAACCCATATTAAAATAATTTTGAGATATTTTAGATGTTATTAAAATTTATTAAAACCAGTCTTGTGTAAACATTTCAAAACACACAATAACTACAAACGCATCTTATAAAGACACGTATTTTTAGAAATATCGACTAAAAATGAATAACGTATGATTAATTACCTATGCCTGGTCCTGGTAAATAAATTAATCCGTTTTATTTGAAATAGTAAAGACATAAACTAAAATTAAAACAAAAATATCTACATGGTAATTCACCAAACATGCTCACTCTCATTTTTAGCTTTAATACTAAATTCTGATTTTTAGAATTTTTAAATATATTCAAAGCCACTTTTTTCAAATTTTTAAATTATTTGGTACTTATTTTAACGAAATGTTCTGTGGTGATACAAACTTTTGTTTTGCAAATGAGAACGCCCCCCCCCCTTTTTATTTTAAATTTTTTAGCGTATACATTTGTTGAATATGTTGATGTACCTAATTTGAATTTTAAATGAGTAGTTTCTTAGTTATTACAATTTTTATATTAAAAATAATAGTCCTTAAAAATGGTTTTACAAAAATATAAAATATATTACGTAATATTAAATCTAATATTTATTATACTTAAACCTTTTTTAAAAATTTTTAATGTTAATAGATAATATTAGTTACTAAAATTATGTAAATCACTATAGCTCATAAATTTCCAAGCCAGTTGTCATAGATCTATTATCCTTAATGCACAAAGTTAAATAACATGAAAACTACTCGTTTGAATTAGGTACATCAAAATTTTCAGAAAAATTATCCACTAAACAATTTACAGTAAAAAGGGGGGTTTTTATTTGAAGAACAGAAGTATATATCTCCGTGGGACATTTCGTAAGTAGTACAAAAAATCTCAAGAATTTAAAAATATTGTCTTAAAGTTTATTTAAAAATTCTAAAAATCAGATTTTGAATAAATGAATTATTGAAGGAAAAAAGGTGATGATGAGCATGCTTGGTGAACCATCCTGTATAGGTAAAACTTGCAGTCAAATAACACAAAAAACTGGGGAAATAACTTTACAGTAGGTGTTAAGTGCACCTCACCATTGACTAGGTATAGGTAGGTCACTGTAATGAGTGTGTTCACATTAAACTCAATGATATACAGTAAAACATCTGTTTAGAGTCATCCCTTAATAGAAGACATACTCACTAAATAGCCTAACTTGTAAAGTTTCTGGCAAAAAAAATAATTGTGAGAAAATAGCCTTCCTAACAGCGTATATATAATAATTTCACTACGGTGTCCACTATAGAGAGGTTTCACTGTATATCATAGACAAACCATCAACATAGATATATATTTTATAATTTTCTATTAGTTATATGATGGATTTTATTAATATTTTGAAAATATCATTGTGTATACAGGGTAATCTATTTAACGTAAAACACTGATTATTTCAAAAAGTATTTACGTTTTTGAATAAAATTTTGTTACATGGTATAAGTCGTTACAAAATAACATTTTTCAAATATATTTTTTTTAAGTTTTTTACTTTTTTGAATTACATCATACAGTTTTAATTTTATAATCCAAAGCAGAATATTTTTCTCAGTATTTTGATACATAAAAATCGAATTTTAGACAAGTAGTTTATAAGTTTTAAGTATTTGAAGTTTAGATGATCAGTGTGGGGTAGTAACGGGTACCCGCAACATGTTGGTCCATTACTCCGCTCATTTTCAAATAACTTCAAATATTTATAAGTTATTACTCAAAAACAAGTTGTCCAAAATTCGATTTTTATTTATCGAAACATTCAAAAAAATCTTCTGCTTTGGATTACAAAATTAAAACTGTATGTTGTAGTTCAAAAAAGTAAAATACTTAAAAAATAATAAGACTAAAAAATATTTAAAAAATATTATTTTGTAACGACTGGATACCGTGTAATAAAAATATTATCAAAAACGTAAATACTTTTTAAAATATTGATGGTCTTGCGTTAAATAGATCACATTGTATAGTTAAGTTAATAATATACGCAATGGTTAAGAGTTTCAAATCCCAAAAATAATATTTTTTGAATTACATCAAAATAACTATAATTGTTTTTTGTTTAAACATCGAATTTCGTAAAAATTTGAACTTCAAATGTCTCAATCGTATGAATATATTTTTAAGATTTATAAAGTTGCTATCCAAGATCAACTTATGAGTAACACATCATTTTCAGATTTTCCATTCTCAGCTAGGTATTAAAATTAAAAATTAAATTTCACATAAAATAAATTTAAAACCACAAAATAGTTGGGAAATTTTTGCGATTTTGACAAGTTTTGTCAAATGTATTTTTGATGTTTTCAAATTGCCATGAGAACAATTTATGTGAGACCTAAATGTTCACTGTTTTTAATCGACTATACAATTTTGTATCAATACTAATGAAAAAAAATTCTCAAATTGGAAATAAACCAAATACATTATATTTTGCTAAATTTCTTAGTAATGAATTGAAATTACCTGT
Source organism: Pentalonia nigronervosa (assembly GCA_014851325.1). Lineage (NCBI taxonomy): Eukaryota > Metazoa > Arthropoda > Insecta > Hemiptera > Aphididae > Pentalonia > Pentalonia nigronervosa. Next base: position 38,875 of record JACXSJ010001858.1, on the reverse strand, counting down.
TGCTATTATGATCAATTTAATTTTATAAATATTGACAATATTAGATTTTGTTTTTTTTTTTTCATTAATTCAAACTTTTTTCTTTTAACTGTTCGCTCTATAATTACAGTGCTTGAATTAGGGGAGGGGGTCGCAGAGGGACGGAGTACTCCTTCTTTTTTAAAATTTTTTAACGTACTCCTTGTAATTATATCCTAATCAACAAACAATTTTAATATACAGGTGCGGAAATCTTTTTAATATTTTTGAATACCCCTTCTATTTCTTTCCAATTCAAAGGAATTAAATCCATGTTAATTTCATCTTAAGCACTGCTTTAATATATAATATTGTAACAATGTATACGATGGTTATAAAAGGTCTAGAGTTATATGTTACAAACACTAAATTTTACAAGAGTGCATTTTTAATATTTTCAATTATTTTAAATCAAATAATTTGTGTTGTAGTTTTTGTTTTTCAATATTACAACTGATTTATTTGTAAAACATTCTGTAGATTATACGAATGACTAATTTTGGGTTTTAAAAGTTTTTTCAATGCAATTATAATGTCTCTTGTAAATTTAAATGGGACTTGTTATGAATGGCAATTATAATATATTTTTATAGTAGACATACAATGTTTTGATGGACATATTAAAAATTGTTAATTTAATAAGAATTCAAATTCATTGACGGAGTTGTTTTAAAGTTATAGACAAAATTAACAAGTCCGGACTTGTTATATTTGTGCGGCGCTTAATACTAGATCACGATAAAATATTTATTGTAATTCTCATTAATTTAGGACTTGTTATAATTGTGCACTATAAAAACTCGTCTTGCGCTAAAAATACTAAAATGTAAGTATCAACAAAACAAGTTTCAATTATGATATATGACTTATAATGTTTTGACAAACGACGAAGACGACCCAAATATACCCAATGGACTTATGTATATCGTATTTTCAAAAAAAAATTAAACATACAACTTTCAGCCTCTTGGCCATAATAACTGTCATTGTGTATTATATATCATATCATTTATCAGTACATAAAAAATACACGCATTATGTAATTAAATAGGTGACTATATATCGTAAACATGTGTGCAAACTTATACTCCATATAACAGGGGTGGCCAACTTGCGGCTCGCATCTTATTAACAAAAACCAAAATTGGCTCATTGTGATTATGAATTTTTTTTTTTTTTTAATTATAAAATGTATATAATATAAACATTTTGGCTTTTGATACCGTTGTATTTATCCGTGTGGCTAGCAAACATATTTGTATTAGTCACCCCTACAGCTATAAAAGTATAATAATATAAACTATATACGGTTTGGACGATCGGTTCAATGTACGCAATTATAATAGATGGATACCTATGCCCTATTATATGGACACAACAATAATTTCTAAACAGTGGCTGGGCATTAACTTTGTTTGTCATTATATCAATTGGACAACAAGGTGCCGTTGTAATGCGGTTGCAAATTGTATAATGTACCGTGCGAGGATCGTACACGTGCATGGATGTTATTAAACATAATATATATTATAATGTGCGAACATCCATTATCTTCTTGAAGAATAAATAAATACATTCGTTAATTCATGAATAAATATTGGTAGGTAGGTGTATGATATACGTATAAAATCAATATAATATGTGTGTTTAAGCTTAACTAATGACTACAATAATAATAATTAAAGCAATAACTAGAATTCGGATTTTTATGATTTTACATATATTTGTTTCTAACGTGTGCAGTTTAATGGGTGTAAGATATCTTTACAATTCATGAAACATAGAATTCATAGAAAAAATTTAATTTCACATAAAAAACATATTTTAGTGGTTAGAGAATATTCAATAAGTTAGAGAATATTTGATGATAAAAAACAATATTTTCATTTTTGTAAATATTTTTCCGAAGAAAATATTTTATAATTATATTACATAATATTTTTATGCACTTCCGTGGCACGTACATCGGTATTTTGATAATATTGATCAACTGAAAATTGAATACAATTTAGATATAATTATAAACGTGCAATAAATAATTATCATTACATTATTATTCGGTCATAAGAAGGTTCCTCATCATAAGTTGTTATTGGTTTAATTTAAAAAAAAAAAAATACGAGCTTTAATTCAAAATAATTTTTTTATGAACGCCTAAAGTAAGAATTTAAAAAGAAATACGTCAAAAATATGGAAATTTGCAAATAATTTTATTAGAAATTTATGAAACAATTTATTTTTATTTTATTTTGAAAATCTAACGTCCTTTTTACAAAGAAAAATTGAAGCTTTTCTTCATTTTATTTGAGAAAATTTGACTAAAGTGGACAATTGTCCATCAGTGCCCTCCTTAAAACCAGTCCTGGCTGTTGCAGTTGGCCAATAATCCTTATGACCTCTGAATGTTCGTCTTCGCGATATACGGGCACGTTACACGCATAATATTATCTAATATTATAATACATTTAATACACCTGCATACCTAATATATAAAAAATACACGTATTCATTTATGTATATACTATAGGTGTAACTAGACCTAAATGTTCGGGGGTGCTAAAATTATGTATTATATAATTTTACTAACCTTTTGGTACACGTACATTTCAAACTATAAATAATGAATTATTGTTGTACCACAACTTCAACATTATTATTTGATTGTATATTAACTAATTTGATTAATATGTTGCACTTACAAAGTAAATAATATTGTCTTATTATTACAATATTATAATACTGTTCAAGTTACAATCAATCCAACAAATATGAAATAACATACGTTTAACGTTTGATATTGGTTAATATGAATATAAAGTATTATTTCAAAACTATTTTCCTTATATTTGTGCTGTACAGTTATATCTAACACAGATTATGTTTTTATGATATTTGCAACATTAACCTTTTCAATATTTAAAACGGATAAGTCGTTGTAGCATACGCTTATTATCGTCCAAATTAATTCGTTGCATAATTGAAAAACTATTGAAATAACTCGTTCAAGTTAGGAAAAACCTGTTTTTGAATTCTGCATTAAACAAAGAAACCGCTATTTTCTCACATTGTTTTTGGTGCGATGTATAACGGCGGCCTGCCGGGGGGTGCTGAATTAAAGTTTGGGGCTGCTTCGGCACCCCCTACTCGAGCCTATGGGCCGTGCACGTATCCATTATTATATATAATATATAAACGACTCGTTCGCCATCCCTCCGAACACGCTCGCTGCTTCGACGCACACGCCGCCGCCGTCGTCGTCGTCCAAATAATGTATTATTCATGATTGAAAATTCGTATTTTGTCACACACGCGCGCTACACTACGCATATATATATATATATATATATGAATATCGAAATCGACGTCATCCCAATATTATACGGCACTCACCCACACACACTAACGTCATAAAGGTAAATGTGTGGGTGCGTATGCCGTAGGTACCTGCTTTTACTTGGCGTGTGTACGATACATATATTATATAGCCCGAGCCAGCACAGAGTCGTTATCCGTACCTCCACCGGTCCACACCCCCCCCCCCACCCCCAACGCCGGTTTTGCTCTCGGAGTCGTGTCGTGTATACATATACGCGACGTGTGCACACGCACTGTACACCGACGGTACCTTTTCAAATCAATACCCATCTAACCGATGGCGGCGTGGCGAGGCGGGGCGGGGCGGCGACGGTGCAGTGGCGGCGGCGTGACGGTACACTGCACTCCGTTCGGGTCGAGTAGCGTGTACAGCCGCCGCCGCCGCCGCCGCCGCGGTTGCCCGGAGTAACTGCTGTGCCGTCCGGTAACGCCCATTTTCACCCTCTGCGCGTTCGCCGTCCGTCGCCGCCGCCCCGGAGCTTTTCCGTCTCTCCTCGTCGTCGTCGTCGTCGTCGTCGTCGCCGCCGCCGCTCCGAGCGCGCAATAATAATAATAATAATAATAAAAATAATGGTGGCCTCCGCCGACTGCAGAATACGGCGGCGCCCTGCTGCTGCTGCTGCTACTATTGCGAAGACTTCGCGAATGTTTCTATAAATTCCGAGTTTCCAGAGTATGTATATATTATAAATATATATATATATATATATATTTATCTTTAGAAGGCGAAATTGTATTTATTTTTTTTCTACCCTCTATATTCTTTTTCTTACCCGTTTCTCGTTTTTCTCCACGTCTTTTCTCCGAACGTAGTATATACTTGACTTTATATATATATATATACGACTTATTTTTACCCCCGAGCAACGTGATCGTTATTGTAAGTTGCGACGGCAGCAGCGGGTGACAAATATATATCTGTACATGTATACTGCATGTGGTGGTGTGTGGAAGGGAGAAAAAGAACTTTTACGAAACCTAAAGCTGTGATTTACTTTTTTTTCCACTGTAATTATGTTGTTGTATATATATATCGTATAATATGTACCTTTCCGAAATTGGAACGTCCGTGGTCCGTCATACTTTTTTTTAGGAATTTTTAATACACAATATATAAATTATTTCACTATGATTTTCTCGTTATTATTATTATTACAAAGTTTTACATTATGATGGCTGCGCGGGTAAAATTTAATTTATCACTATACAATATATTATACTTAATATTTGTACACTTTTATATACTATGTTTATTTTTATCGTAATATTTTTCTGTTTTCTTCCAAACGCTTATTTAATACTGTTATATTCAATATATTATATTATTGTTGCTACCTACCTATATATAGAATCCTAGAACACACGAATATGCAATATACATTGTCGCTTATTATTATTATTATTTTCTCCAAAAGACTAAAAAATAGTTTAATGAATTCAAAAGTGCATATTATATAACAAGTATAAATATTCAGGAACCTTTACAATATTTACAAATATACATTTAATCAAAAATGTTATTGAAATTATATATATATATATATATGTATATACCCGTATCACATGCATAAAATTGTATTTAAATTCACAAATACTGCATAAATATTATGAAATATTTCATTTGTTTAATCCGTATATTTTTCATATACGATACCTACATGCAGTCATGCAGGGTGGATTGCCATATTTTCCAATCCACCTTGATTATATAGTTATGAAATATATTATGCATGTGTGTCTTTTAACAAACTTAATGGTCAATATAACTATTTTGATTGTGTATATTCTATATTAGGCGCACCCTACTACGCTATTATCCAATTATATTTTATCTGATATTATATTACAACTTAATTACCTATAAATTATAGGATTTCTTATACTCAAACATTAAAATAATACGTTCCAACTATCTGCTTTAGACACTTATCAAGTTTAATAAACGTTTAGTACACGTGCTCGATAGATTAGTTAATATTTGTTTAATAAGACAACACAGAAACAAATTCAAAATAAAATAATAGAATCGTGTTTATATGTTGATTAATTTATAGCAAATAATATTTCGGGTAAGCGATGTTGTTCTTTTTTATAATACAGCCAGTTAATAAATTATTTTTAGATAATAATAATTATGTTGCGAATCCCTTTATCTGCAAACGTGGGGACTAGACCATACTTCCAATAGACAAGTATTAAAATTTATAAATTAATGAATTTTATAGCAAAATGTATTGCAATATTACTGTGTAAATAATGTGCCGTATACTTAAAAGTTAAAACCAATGATATAACATGTATAACACAAAACAATAATGTAAAATATGTGTTGGTAATTGGTATGTATAAGTAGGTACAACAGCTATCAGCTAACCCGGTAAGCTTCTATGAACGCTTTATAATTAGTTTTAATAAACTCTGATTGAACTTCAAACTAAATGATGCATCATTAATATAATACTATTTAATACTCAATAATAATAGTGACACGTTTCAATAAACTGATCAATTCTGAACGGTTCTATACCTTTAGCAATTAATACTTTAAATGTTTAGGTCAGCGCTCGGTGCATTTTAAGTTTATTAATAATTATTAATTAATATTGAATTCAATGATTAAAATAGGATTTGTTGAAAATTTAAGTACTCAACAATTTAATTAAATTATTTATCAATGATACTTATAGTTATATATTATTATCTAAATTCAGATATATACTAATATTTAATTCATTTAAATCTGTACAGTGTATAAGCGATAGGTGCATTACAGACTTATACGGGATGATCTGGATTCTGGATAATACAGTCGACTTTCAGAAACTCGGAAGGGGAGAGGATCCTACTTACTAAAAACATCGAGGTATCAAAACTTATAAAAAAAATATACTTGATTTGATGACGATTAATCGTAATATAACATTAAATATATACTATATTCAACCAGAGAATACACCAATTCTGCATCACCCTGCTATCGAAACCGGTTCTCCTGTGGTAGAGTATAGCATGGGGATACACAGAAAAATCAGAAAATTTTCGTCGGTCTGCGGCTTGTTCTTTTGCTAAACAGAGTTAGATGAAATTGTCAATATTTTTTTTTAAATATATAAAAATTAATTTTACATAATATTTATAAAATAAAATTGCGCAAACTTTATTTGTATTACTTATATCATAAATTATACAAATTATGATTCATAATTAAAACCACCCGGGGCTCCCTAAAAAAATATTAACGGGTACCTATTAGTAGTTATTATACAGTTCTTTAGTTATTAAAATGTTTATAATAAAAATAATACAGTCCTTAAAAATGGTTTAACAAAAGTATAAAATAAATTATGTGACATCGGATCTAATATTTATTACACTTGAACTATTTTTATAAATTATAAATAATGATAGTAGATTTATATAAATTACTAAAATTTCTAAATTACGCCTTAGTCCACATCATCTTCCAAACCTATTTTCGTGGTTCTATATGTGGACTAGTATTTGAAGAATTAAAAAAAAATAAAAATACAAGAAAATGTTTAACCATTCCTATTGATAGTACTGGAACCAGTTTAAAATATCCAGATATGCTTACACATCTTAACAACTAATAATTTGTGTATTGTTTTGGCTCTTCTACATTTTATTTTCAGTGGATTTTTTTGATTCTGAATAGAGTGGAGTCTAAAATTTGAAAATTTAATAAAAGGTTCCTCATAAGATTTTACTATAGTTATTTAAATATATTATAGATATATAAAGAGACAATTATTTTTTTTTTTTTATAAAAAGTTGACATTTTCAAAAAATCAAGAAAATGTGCAAATTATTTTGTAGTTAAAAATGTATAAAATGTTCGATTTTTAAAGCTAAGGATTCAAAATTCAAAATAAGGTTTCTCATAAGTAGTTCATACTACTTCATACTGTAACCAATAATCTAAAACAAATTATATGACTACAGTTTTTTTTTATAAACATTTTAATTTAAAATGTAAACAAAATTAGATATTTAAACGAAGAATAAAGATTTAAGTTATTTCGTTATAATTTAAAAACAATTATTAATGGGTAACTAACATTTTTAAAGTAGTCATATTATTATATTTTAGACACGCAATGGCATTTTAAAATTCAATGTTTACGTCAAAGATTAAAAAATCTACTGTATTACTAATAGTAAAATAATTTACTTTAATAGCAACATAAATATATCATATATCATATTATATTATATTTACCTATAGTAATAGGTAGGTAAAGTCAAATCGGCTAACAGGCCGTCTTCGCTGTTTGCAATAATTTATCATTGAATTCAAATTTAACACGTACATTACAGTGGCTAATTCAATGACGATTTATATAGATACACTCGATACTTACAACTGTTCATCAGAGCAGTTACCTATTTTCTCCCTCCTTTTTTTGTTTCGATATATTTTACACCATTTTTGTCTCAGTTTAAGAAACATGGGGGAAAAACACCACGAAATTGGAGTTTTCCGCTAATTTTCCTCTAGTGGTGTTGTTCGTCTGCCAAGAAATGCACCTACAATACGTTCATGAGGTAACAAATAACAATATGTTATTTTTATCGTAAATATTAATAGCGGTATGTAACTAATAGAACTTGGTAAGTTTAGAATAGAGGTTCACCATTCATTTTGTACAGCACTGGTCTTGTGTGTATATTATATATTTTATTCGTGAATCTGAAGTGGTTCGTTTAAATTGTAGTTCATTTTTTCTTGACTACCCGACAATGGGGTAGAGAAAAAAAGGTAAGTACACCGGTATATATCCATTACATCCTGTTTGCAGAAATCATTATAATATTGATTGTTAGAAATATTTTGTATTGTGCATCTAAATTTGATATTAATTTGAAGGCTATACCTCAATAGAGGGGGGTTGTGTGAATCTCCGACCCTGTATTATTTTCATATCAGACTAAGAAATGGTTTAAATATCCTCAAAAAAAAAAAATTATTTGCAAAATGTCTATAGATACTATGTTGAAGTCGTTAGCGACATTTATATTAAGAGGACTACAACATAAACCTGGCGCCTCCTCGCCCAATCTAATTTTTTTATACCAGGCTGTAAAATTATTTGTAAACTCTGAAAACTAATTTGCAAAATGACTACATAACTTTCAGATAAATTGGTTTTGATGGAGGGGGGACTTAATGCACTTTCCTGTTATTATAACAACGAAACGATTCCGTTAAGTCCAGTCTTAAAGACGGACGACGATTGAAATAAGTATAAATTATTACGATAACAACAGTGTCACAAAGTAATTACTAATTAATAATTAATATTGTTGGTGACTGCAAACCTAATTAAATGTGTACAAGTATAATACGACATGGATTTAATTAATTTATATTTTACAATATGTATAAATCTTAGTAGCGCAATGTTTTGTTTTATATTTCAAAATTGCTTACAATAAAGCTACAAACTTAATTGTACTCAATGTATTTCAAAAGCATCATTACAAAATTATCACCTGCGAATTACACTTAACAATTAATGTTTACAATCTTTCAGCAATTTATAAATAGAGTTTTCCAAACTAATCATAATATTTTTATAATAATATATAACCTGTTGTAACTTTTAAATAAAATTATTAAAAAATAATATTTATTATAATATTATTTATATACGATTCAAACGGGACATAAAATTCCGAGTTTATAGTATTTGTACATCGTTATTTTGGTATTTGTCACTTGTTTTGTTATATATTATCGTAGTATATAGATGATAGTAGTAGTATATTTTATTAAGATTATTATGTAGGTATATTATGTGTAAATTATAATATATTTTATGAGATTTATATTTCTTAGATATTTATTAAACTAGAAATCTGTCAACCATAATGAAAAAATATATTACCCACCACAACAGTCGTCTACTCAAAAAATACCTAATACTGTTTTAGCATTTTTAATATAGGTTAAGGTAAGGACAGAGTAAGAATAATATTAAATTATAATTTATACATTATAAAAACTTTTTTTTTCTTTTGGGAAGATGCAGTTGGACTAATCAATCCCAAAAATTCCAACATCAGTCAAGTGGTCTTTAAAAATTAGACAGCGGGACTTTTGATCCCTCCCCCAAAAATTACACTGCTTTAAACCTAATCTAAGATTAAAACCATAACGTTTTCATTAAAAATAATAAATCAAGCATAAGACATGATTTTTAATGTTTATGACTGACTAGACGTAACATTTAAGGATTTTTAAATGTATATACAAAATTAAATAACAAACAATAATACCATCTTCACGATTTACGGCTTTTCAACGTTAAATTGTATCGCTCATAATTAATCTCTCCTCTCTCTCTAACTAAAACTATATCAATGCAGACATAATTACAACTCTTTATAAAAATATATACGTTTGCTTTTCAATAAGTACGCGACGACGTTGTACCAAAGTTTTGTAAGTGTATTTATGAAAAGTATAAAAACTTATGAAAAGGATAAAAGTTTAAGAACTAAAATGGTTTATCTTATATAATTGAACTAATTTCAAAGAAGAGCTTACATTTGCTTTATATTCGAACAAGTCTACTATATACAATAGGCACACAATAGGGTATACACTTAGAAAACGAAAAAAACCAAAAAAATACGAAAACCAATAATTATCATATTTTCATAGTACCTACCTATAAAGTACACTGTATCACATCACATAATTTATGTTCTTGGTATTGGTACCATTGGATCATTATTGAATATTGCTTAGAGAGTGAAGCGTTCGTAGATCTTTAATATTTGGTATATTATCTCGAGACTTAAGTATATCATGCTTTATGTATCTAATTATAATAACCCCGTTAGCTACAACTTTACACCAAACCGCATGCATTGTGTTGTGTATGTGATTTCCAAAAATGTTGTTAAAACTAACTTAGTAATTTTCTGAAATATACTAGTGTAGATTTAAATTGAATCGTACAATATAAATAGTTAGCATAGAACTAATACCTACATATACAGTACAAGGAGCAAACTCAATAATGATCACCTAGGGAACGAACTTTAATGCTATAAAAAATAAGAAAAATGTCCTAAAAAAATACGACTTGATGCCTTCAAAAAATGCCCTAAAAAAACTTTAAAAATATTTTTAAATTCAATAAAAATACAATTTTTAATAGTTTTGTGTATGTATAATATTTTTCTGCTACAACGTTAATCTCGCAAATCTTGCAAAATAAAATATTTCCATCGGTGGAAAATATGTTTTCACCAAATTCTTGTATACATACGTACGTAATCGACAACGGTTGGACGATTTAGTTTACGGCATCTTTTTCAAAACACTATTCAAATTAAGCAAACGCTGACGACTCTACGAGTACTTATAATCAGACACCAATTAGTTTTATATTAGTTATTTGCCATAATCGCGTATCATAACGTTATCGAGGTTATTTACGATTAAGGTCATTTTACACTAACGATACGGCCACGGTACTTCGATAGGTCCCTCTATTTGATAATTATCAGTGATATTATTGATATTTTTCAAACTTTGAGAATTACATATAGGTAGGCACAATCAGCCGGTTTTCGTAAAAATAACTAATTTACGAGACAAAACGTAAAATGTACATTTATAACAATTTACATTTAATATATATTTGTAAAACTTTTATAATTCCAAGCAACAAATATATAAAAAATTAAAAAATGCTCTAAAAATGTCAAAAAAAAAATGCTTTAAAAACAAAAAAAAAAATTAAAAAATGCAAAATAAAAGTTTCATTTTTAAATTCTCTGATGTATGAATCGAATTATGTACTTGGAAAGCATTGTCCTATACCATCCACTAAGAAATGTATTTTGCATCAAAGTCCGTCCCCTAGTCATCACTCATCGATAAATCTTTATTTAAAGCGATAAATAATATATAGTTCATAATTAAACTAATCACTGATAATTAAAACAGTAAAACCTTGTACATAGGCTAACCTACCTATATATTGTTATATCTTTATACCTATATATATATATTATATTAAAGGCGTTAAGACATTATAAGTAACATATCATATAAAAAAATAATTGATAACAGTGGAATTCATTATGCAGTGATTGATCAGTGTCGATCTGGCCCACCCATCTATTCAGCGATTGCTGGAGGCCCAAGGATATTTTTTTAGTATTGTGGGATTGCTATTACCAAATGAAAAATGTATAATCATTTAGAGTCATGAGTGGGACTTTTAAAATTATTTTAAATTAACCACAACGTCTGGTTTATGCAACACGGTGCAAAGAATTCAAATACGTTCTAGTATACTTCATGCACATGAATTAAATGTGAATGAGTATTTTAAAAACTAAACTTTGATCTCCGATAAGCCATCAATATCTATAGATCTTTTATTTTATTGTTTTTTAAAGAAGCCCGCAGTATTTAACTAATAAACAACGATAAAATTAATATACATAGGGATATTAGGATCTTTCACTTTCTAGCAATAAATTAAAAAAACTACTTTTTTTATAATAATTTATTTAATTTATGATATTTATGTTTGTTGGATTTTTTTTTCTATTTTATGTGTAAAAATTGTAAATTAAGTATGTAAAACTTGTTGGTTACAATTTTTATTATTTAAGTAATAAATTATTTTTTAATTAGAAATAAAACTATTTTATTGTAATGAAATATGGGAGTTAAATTTTTTTTTTAATTTGTATAGGAATTCAAGGCCCATAAAAAATGTCTGTACCAGTGACCATATCATGAGCTAGGCCGATACTGAAATGGATTGTATATTATACACGATTTATATAACGAATAGACGTTCAAAACTTGTGTATGGTATAAAATATAATTTCTCGGCGATAAAAAAAAAAAAAAAAATTAGTATGCAATGTAGAAGAATTGTACAGTGGGAAAATAAAAATAAAACTGAAGTAGATAGGTACCTACCTAACAAAAGAAATACAGTAAATGTATTCGTCCATAAATACATAAAGCAGATCTTGTTTTCATTTAATTTTGAATGGAGAAGTTATACGACAGGCTAAACCAAATGTGTACAAAAGTTTTTTCGATCCGGCTTGGAAAGAATAATACAGCTACGTAGTACCCCTAAGGGCACCGAGAAAATTTAACACAAGGGAAATAGGGAACTTGACAGCTTAGAAAAGTCCCTTTTTACTCTATACCTCATACATTAACCATCATACTCTGAAAATCGGCATTAAAATGTTGAAATTATATTCAAATAATATGCAATGATTTATAAATACATAAAACAAGAGTTGTTAAAATAGAACTAGGTACATTAAAACAGAATATTTTTCTAAAAAGTTCATTTTTTTAAAGCTTTTTTTTATTGACGACATATCAAAACTAGATAATCTTATCTCTTAAACATAATGTTTTTCGTCAAAAGATGATAATAACATGTTTGAATTTTATAAATTCATTTAAAACCATTTATTTTAACAACTTTTAACTAACTTTATCTCAAGATATGATTGTTTCTCATACTCAAAGTTTAATATTAGTTAACTATATTATGCTCTGGTGTGTAAAAAACTTTATGGGTATAGCAGGTATTACAGGTTATAAGCAACCAGATTAAAACTGTACAAAGTTAAAAAAAAAACATAAAAACAGTAAAATTTTGAAATTTTATAGAATTAGTAATAGTATATTGTATAAGTCATACTAATAATACTATAATACTACTTAGTATATAAAGTAAATAGATAGTATATAAATAACTAAATGTGTGTATATTTGCATTATATGTGGGACGTGGATGGATAATAAAAGCATATTATCTAGAGTATTTTATTGAAAAAAAAGAATAAATATAAAATGTAACTAAGATTGAATAGACATGGAACAAAAAGGTTATAGGATCGACTTCAATTGTAAATAAAATAAAAAAAAATAGCTAGTAACAGTTGGAACGTATTGAATGACTGTAGACATATTAAGGGACGTACATGGGATTGTATTGCAAAAGGATTTGAAAGGAACAAGATATAAAAAATAAATTGATGAATGCAATAGCAAAAGGTAGCACTATAAAATATATATATATATATATATATATATATATATATATATATATATATATATATATAGATAGATAGATTGATAGATATATGTACGCGTTACTTACAAGTAAAAAAATTCTGTATATCGACTAAATAAAGAAATAGAGAGGGAAAATGTCAAAATTGAATTGAAATCATTGACGACAAAACGTTGTACAAGATAGACAATGCCTAAAGGCGGTTTTTAATGTATACCTACAGTAAATTCTAAGTTATATTTAAAATTTATTGAAAGTAAAATATCTTATTAAGTTTAAAAATTACAGTTTGTCGTTAAATCAGATTTGAACTCTTATAACTCCTATATTATTGGAAGGAAATACGAAAAGAATAAATTGATATTTTACTATGGTTATACTACATTGATATACTAAAATTATGTATAATATAATAAAAAAACTAAGAACATAAAATTATTCAAGTATAATGGTTGAATCAATTTTTTTTTTTAGAAGTACTGGTCATAAAGGTTATTCGCCGTGTCATTATCAGTCACGTGTCGATTTAAAGTCTTTGAATTATCATTCTACAGTATTTTTTAATACTTGTTAAATTATAATATATTATTATAAATGAAAGAAATATTTTTTTCATATTTGTTATCCTTATATTATTTTAAATTTTTTTACTTTTTTGAATGACGACATACAGTTTTGATTTCCTATTCCAAAGCAGAAAATTTTTCCAATTATTTCGATAAATAAAAATTAAATTTCGGACGAATCGTTCATGAATTATAAGTATTTAAAGTGCATATGAGTGGAGTAGTACGCGGTTACTCCACAAGATGTTAGTCCATTGATCTGCTCATCTATACTTATAACCCATAAACTACTCGTCCGAAATTTGATTTTTATATATCGAAATAATCGGAAAATTATTTTGCTTTGGAATATCAAATCAAAACCGTATGTTGTCTTTCAAAAAAGCAAAAAACTTTAAATGCTGTTTACATAAATTATTTTTAGTTAATTTTTCACAAGTAACTTATCTATCCGAATTGTTTATTTATTTATTTTTATTTGTACCAATTATGATATTGAAAATATAAAGACGATTAAAAGAGTTGTAAATTGTTTGTTGTCAAAAAAAATGTGCTGCTTAACTCATAAATTTGTAATATTATAAAATTATAAAACGAGGGCTATAGGTTTTTTCATATTGCCAAATTAAATGAGTTATTCGCGAATATTGCAACCGATTTTGATAGAGGTAAGCGTATGCAAAATCTTAGTTTCTCTTTACAAATAATTAGGTATATCAAAAAATGTCATGTTGGAATGGAGCACCAATTATTATGATTTTCACCAAAGCCGATGATATATTTAGCTCGGTTCTTATAACTTTTTTTTTTAATTGAATAAAAATATATTCCAGCACCAAAAACCTGGTTAAAAGTTCTCGAGAATCAATAGTATGTCGGGTGAAACGCTTTTTTCTTCTCTGTCTGTTGCATAACATTTTGAAAAAGCGACCGACTGCAGAGAGTCAATATTTGGACGCCCCCCCCCTCATATCCCCGATGTAATCGCCAAAAGTGTTTTAAATATTTTCCAGACAACGAGAACGTTTCGGAAAGCACAGAAATCCCTTACACTACCGCTATCTATCGGAATTCAATACACACGCATGTGCCATAATACGCGAAACCACCCTCTATTTCGGCGCACACATTCTATTGATCCGGCACAACTTGATGTCCGTATACAAGGGTGGGATATCATGAGGACCACTCGAACGGATTGTTTTGCTGATACCGAACGTTATCACTTCTCGTGCAGATGATAGTATAACATAATCACAACACTCGCCGCATCTCCACAGATTTCTACTGCAAAGTATATCAGCTATATATATATAGGTACGTATGATATATTCATAATAATATATACGATATAAAATCATTAAACGCTTTTAAATAATAGTAATAATAATAATAATAATGGATTACGTAAATACGTGATGCATATTATTTTTTTATCAATCTATACTGCAACCGTCTCGTTTCCCGTCATTCTGCCTGTTAGGGCCTGTTTTTGGGGAATGTGTATACCGCCACCTTTACGGAGAGTCTAACCGCGTTTGTTCCGTTCAGTAATTTTTTTCTAATTACAATATGACTTTGTATAGTTTTATTACTGTATACATACAACCTTCATTTACCTACTACAGATAGCGACAAATCACAATTAAATAATATTGTGATGATGGGAGTGATGTTTACGAAGGGTAAGGGGCTTAGCCCCTCACCCAAATATCCTCAAAAAAACCCCCTAAAAAAAAACAGAGAGCTTTTTAGTTGTGTGGGATTGATTAGCCCCCCTGAAATTTTACTGGATTTCCTTCTATGAGTAAATGCCTAATGAAACAACACGCAAGAAATAGCTTTCATTTAATCTTATTTCACAAGATATCCAGGGCCGTCCTTAAGCCCTAGGCCTCGCACATTTTTAATAGTTTTGGGGCCTCGTGTTTAAGAAAAAAATAGGAAAATTGGTTACAACAATTATCTTTGTCCTGATCCTCGAAAATCCTAATGACGACCCTGTAGATATCTAAATATAAACCTACACATATTAAACTTATTACATAAAAATTATGTCATGTTAGTTGCGATAAATAATTTAAATAGATACAATAATAAATTATTATGAGATTAAATGGTAATAAACTTTTACCTATATATATAAATGTATATACACACTTGTATTAATTTACTAATATATTATTATATAATTGTATAGTTCACCTAGATGATTAGGTACATGGTATGATACCTACCTTTTATAAATACATTATAAAAATATAATTAAATATCGACCCGCGGAAATGTATAAAAAATCGATCGATCGCCGAAATTCTTAATGGTCGGGTTTATTGTTTCGTCTGCATACATTTCTATACCGTCAATAATAAGCTTGTATAATGGTGTTCGTATAATCGCTATACACAAAAAAACTATAGTGTCTGTCCAGTGTCCACGGATTAATGAAGACAATGAACAGTTTTCTGGTCAGAACGACGTGCATCATGCGAACGTTTCCATTGATTTCAAATGAAAACGTTTTATAGCGCTGCACGTCGTCGTGTCTAAAATCTGTCAGCTGTTTGTACAATAATAAATGATTTTAAAACCTGTCGTGCTATTATAATATATATATAATAGTATGTGTGCTGTGGCGTGTACATTCGAAACCGACTATTGTTCAACAACCCTTTTGTGTAGGTACTCTACCTACCCTACGCGACCGATCGTCCTCTAGGAACATATTGCCAACAGTTCAACCCTATATTTAATGCGCAGAATATTATATATATATATATATATATATATATATAGATAGATATTATTACATTATATACGATTATAATCTCACTTATGGTTCTCGATGCGGATCACTCGCGAAATCGTACAGGTATTTGATTACACGTCCTCGGTGAATAACATAATATGTATATTATAAGTACTTGAATATAATACAATCAATATAGCTTATCACACCAACATCCAATGTTTTATATTATACGTAGGTACCAATTCAGACATTCTATATTTATAGAAATATAAAGTTTTGGCAAATAATATAATATAAATGAGTATACATGAGTATAATGAGTATCTATATCAGGTCCAAATTGCAAATCCAGAAGCTTATCAATTCAGATAAAATATGTCAAATC
This sequence comes from Pentalonia nigronervosa, assembly GCA_014851325.1. Classification (NCBI taxonomy): domain Eukaryota; kingdom Metazoa; phylum Arthropoda; class Insecta; order Hemiptera; family Aphididae; genus Pentalonia; species Pentalonia nigronervosa. The sequence continues at coordinate 21,679 of JACXSJ010001858.1, read as the reverse complement.
GGTTGTAAACCAATATATCATATCATATACTACATAGAATATGCCTACTTGAGACAAATCAACACGTGTGTGATGTATAAATACTGTCGCAATAATTTTCTATCTTGTACGATCAATGATGAAATCTAATCTCGTCTAGATACTATAATGGTATACAGCAAAGTGATTTACCGTGCATGATCACCCCCCCCCCCCACATTTTTTGTATGATAAAGAATTCTTTCAAATTCTGATTTTTGGAACTTTTAAATAAACTTAAGGGCCATATTTTCAAATACTTAGAATTTATTTACCATTTAAGAAGTGTTCGGTGGCGATACTAACTTCTTTTTTTGTAAATGTTGATTATGTATCTAAATCAAGATTTGAACGAATAGTTTTTGAGTTCTTTGAAATAAGTAAGGTCTATAAAGATAATAGATCTATGATAATGAGTTCGGAAGATAGACAGATGATTCGAAAACTTAATAGTAATTAATATTAATCGCTCAACATTTTACAATTTATAACGTCCGTCATTTCCCGAGTATAGTTAACAATAGATTCAACATTACATTGATTTAATATTTTTGTAAAACCATTTTTAAAGACTATAAATCCTCATAAAGACCTTAAGACTTTTATTAGTATAAAATTAAAAACATGTTAATAACTCAGAAACTGCTGTTTGAATTTTGATATAGATAAATCTAAACTTTCAAAAAAATCATCTTCTTAATAATTTACAATCAAAACAGTTAGTTTTTATTTATAAAAATAAGTATTAATCGTCACAGGACATTAAATGGTTAGAAATATATTTCATAAGTGTAAATATTTAAAAATTCTACAAAATTAGAATTAACTCATAAACTCATTATTTATGAAAAAAAATATGGAAAAACATGCTTAGTTTATTCTGTATAGCCGTAAAGGTATTTATATTCAATGACGTATTGATTAGCTATCTAATATAAATAGCATGTTGTGAGAAATCATAAACATTGATAAACTTATACGTACCATTGTCCGTCACAACTTAATTTCTAATATTATATAATAATAGTTCAAAAATATTAACTTAATATTTTAACCGTAGATAGTATTATGCAATAAATAATATTTTTATACTTAAATAATAAACGAACCTATACATACTTGATTAATGATTTGCATATCATAAAAATTAATTTCTTATTACTACAGGCTATGAATAGTAAAAAATAATATATACTAATAATAACTAATACTAATCACTTATGTTTTAAATATAATATATATATATTACTTAAACTTGAGTTATTATTGTTTTTTTTCTGTGTTAATTACCTACTACTTAAAGTAATATTTCCTATATAATCAAAAAATAATAAATAAACAATATTAAATTCAATAATTAGTAAAAACTCTAAACAGTTAAAAATATCATAATTGTTTGTAAAATCTCATATTATAGGTATTCGTAACTACGGACGTCTGGGAGTTTGTGTTTTTCAATAATCATTCAAATATAGCTAAGTAATATAGACATTTTTTTCATAACAATACGAGTTTTTATTCAAAATTTATAGTAGCATATTTTACATATTTGACCATTTTTGATATAAAGGTTTAAGTTTTATAAAAAAAAAACATAGTTTTAAATAGATTTCCTGGACTTGAGATATTATTTTGATGATTTTATTTATACAAAATTAATTAGTGTTTGTGTTATCCTCGCCGATCACTCGCATTGTTACTTATTGGTACATCGCACACGTGATTCCCGATTGTTAAAAAGCAATTATATAATACACATTATAATTATGTAAATATTATCTAGACATTAAAATAAAAATGTTTTATTAAATACTATGATTTCTTTTTAAATGCATATTTTAATAGCATATTAAGTGATTCTTTAAGGTATAAATTCACTCAGGTCTTGAATTTTTTTAGGACACGAAGTCCCCAGTCCTACTCATAACAATATTCTATAAAGAAATGCGTATATGTGAAAAAAATATTCATTTTAAATGTATGCGGTGGGTAAAATGGTAAATGTTGAGTATTCGTTGTGCATACAGTGCGAATGGTGGCAAATGTGAATGGGTATATTACTTTATTAATTATTTTTGAAGATTTAAAATTGTATTTTGTAATTTTAAATTCTACTGTATAAAATTAAAAGTAATATTTTACGATGGAATATGGCTTATCAGGACGTATACTCGTAAAATCTAAGACCGCAGTATAATCAAGTATATATATTTTTAAAAATTATTGATTGATAACCGAGAATGAAATAACATAAATATATGTCTTATTTAATTGTACTATATATGTAATGGAACAAGAAAAATTTCTGGTATAGATAAATTGACCGATTGTCGAGCGTAACGGGGAAATTTTTTTTGAGATACGTTTTAAAAAATATGACGTATGCTCAAAACATTATTTACCAATACATCCCTGCGGCCGTATATGCAATTTACTCAACAAAAATTTATAGTTTACAACAGCGCCCAACATGTGTTGGGAATTTACGTAAATATAAATTGTAAAATATTACCGTGCACCGTTTACAACATTAACCGTTTTGTGTTGCCGATTATACATAAATTACCGGTCATCGGCGTAAATTTTTACCGTGCCGGGTAATTTTCCGCGGGCTTTAAAGTAAACATCGACATTTTCGCCGTAACCAAGACGTATAAATTATCATAACAATAAGCCCCGACACTAGGGAAGAGTATGGTATGCGTAGTGTGGTGACCCGGCGGGTATGGCGTACAGAGATATAGGATGCAGAGCCGGATTAGGTAGTCTCGGCCGTTCGAGAAATATTCTCCTACCGGCCCGTGATTTGCTGTTGTAGCCAAATTTTAATATTAATAGTCCGACATTTTAGCGGCCCTTCGAGATTATCTCCGAACGCTCGACTGGCCTGTCCGGGCCCGACAGGGCGAGAGTAAAGGAGGGTTTTTTTTATTTCTCAAAGCGCACGCGGGCCGGCAGGACACATACGTCGGCCCCCGCCGATTATTGGATTTAACGTTGTCGCCGCCGCCACTGGAGACGAGTGGTGATCGCGGACCACGCTGGGTTCACGTCGGCCGTGAAATAACCGCGTGGTGCGCGAGCCGAGCAAATCGAATTTGCAGGTCGCTGGCTCGCGTACGTGCGGGGCGGCGAGACCGAGCCGCGACGCATCTGTCGCGCGCGCGAAAACATTATTCCGTTAAGCGGATAATGAAATGATATAAAATAGAAATGGAAAAAAAAAAAAAAAAAAAAAATGAAAATAAAAATAATGCCCCGTCGTATACGCACGCAGGGAGAGGGGAGGAGACGACGAGGACGGCGTGTCGGTGGAGGCGCGGGGGTGCGGAGAGGGATAAACTCGCACCGCACGCGCATATATATATATACACGGTACGCGACATGAGAGGAACTGCGGTGGTGCTGTTGGCCGAACTGTTGCTGCTGCTGGGCATCGCCGTCGGGTTCCAGCGGGGTCCGCACCATCCGAGGGCCGCCGTGTCCGGCGAACCGAGAATCGAGAGCCACCACCGCGAGCACCAACACCCCAAGCCCGCGGGCGACACCAAGTTCACCCAAGACAAACCGATACTGCACGACAAGAGGTCAGTATGACGACGACGGCGGCGAGTGCCTAAAAAATATAATAATATAATAGAGGACGCGTCGAATTCGGGGGGGGGGGGAAATGTTAGGACAAAGATCGATTGGGATTGTATTTGATTATACGGTCGGTGTAATAATGTCACGTACGTATACGCGTATTTTATAATTATTATCGTTTACGACAAAATACGACGACGCGCGCAGGTGATGCCCACAGTTTCCCGCACACAATAACGATTATAATAATATTCCGACAATCGATAATTATTAATATATTCGTGTTCCGTAACGATTGCGTAGCGGCACACGAGACCTAAGAGTTTCGTGTGCTGACGAATGTTAAATCTCCGCACACGAGATATATATCGCGTAATGATCACCCGTATGCGTGCGATAGATCCCTCCCGTAAATAATACACCAGTAGGTTACTCGTAAGTTCCCACACGAAAAAATAAAATTATAACGTATGCGAATTTCCTTTTCATTTTATTCAGACTTAGGACTGGCAACTTGAACGTAGTATAGTGGCGTGGTTAAAATTTGTTTGTTTTTGTGTTGCATAAAAAAAGTCTCATCCGACTTTTAATTGAATCCATTTCATATAATATAATATATAAGTATTTAGGTAAGTGTGTGTACGTCGTAGTCAACGTGTTGTACGTATATAAAATAATAATAATGACCTAACCAAGGAGTCTCCAAACTACGGCCCACGGACAAGTTTTAATCTGATCGTCTAAACGATGTTGAATAATCTAAAAATATTTAATAATTATTAAGATTATTACTTTATTTAAGCACATCATCTGTAATATCTTATAAAATATTTAACACATTATAAGTATTTTATGTAAAATCATACATTAAAAATATATTCTAATATTTATTATATTTTCATAAAATTAAAAATATATATGTTTATACACATTTTGGGCCACGAAGAACATTTAATATTTTTTATGGCCCTCGAATAAAATAGATTGGAGATCCCTGGCCTAACCAATGAATTCAATTAAATATTAAATTAGACTTTTTGTTATGAAACACAAAAACAAAAAAATTATAAATTCATACTTTCAATTTTTTTTTTGTGCGAGAACTTGCGCACGAGTATATTTTATCACAAAGGAACATACATATGTAGCCGCTTACCTGCTATGTTTCGTGTGGGAACTTACTAAGCCCCCAAGTCTTGAGCACACTTGTGTCCTTCCTGGGCATCCCTTCCAACTGCATGGCGATCCACCTTACATTTTCCACAATCATGATACACTTGCGACATATGATATATGATATAGGTAGATACTACGAGGACCTTTGTCATTCAAATACAGGTTAAAATTTCAAATTTGAATGTCGTATAATATTCCTCTTATACTAATATTTAATAACTAAAGGGGACGTAGATTTCGCCAAGGCGCCAATAACATAAGTAGAACCGATTCTACCAATTACTTATTTTTACTTGAAGTCGCGTCCTGCGGGATACCTACTTGGCTACTCCTGCATAAATTAATTAAATCTATACATCTGACTTAACTTTAATAATTAAGGGTTGACACAAAATATTTTTTTAAATATGAATCGATGGAATTATAAAATAACAATTATTGGTCATTTCTTTACACGTTACAGCCTTACAGGTGCAACTAATAATAAAATGTCAAACTTAAGTAACCTATCTATATTATAGTCCATATGTTATAATATTTTTGAAAATAATTACTCAAGTAGAACATAAAAAAAAATATGCACAGTATTATTGGCATGACTACGGGGATGCCAAGACGCGTGTATTCCTGAAAATCAAATTTCTTTTTATTATTATATATATATATGTTGATTATATTTTGATTGTTTTGTAGTAAATATTACGAATAAATAATCATATAAGCATCTATACCTATAATTTGTATTTAGAGAAATATTAATACCTAATAGATACTAGGTAAAAAAAAAAATACCTAGGTATGTACCTATTTTAGCATAGTGTGTTCTATTATGTATAATTTTTTTTTATAAGAATTTGTGGTTTTGGATAATCACATTTCACCATACACTATACGGAGTGATTCACCGAGCATGCTAACCTCCATTTTTCCTTTAATAATGAATTCATTCAAATTCTGATTTTTGGAATTTTTAAAAACTAAAAGACCATATTATTTTCAAATTCATACACTTTTTTGTACTACTAAATAAAAACCCTCCTTCTTTTTTTACTGCAAATTATTAAGTGGGCCATTTTTTTTTTTTAATGATGATGTAGATAAGCAATTAAAATTAATTATTCATTATTATAGTACCTAATTCAAAATTCGAACGAATGGTTTCTTAGTTATTCAAATGTATAGCTATGAACAAGTAGATATACTACAGCAACGATTTAATAATTTATCAATATTAAATACTAGTTGATCCTGTGACCTGTATGGTATTGTCCATAACAATAATTTAAAAATTATTTTAGTGGATTTATCCATCTGAAACTCCGTTAAATATAAACAACACATTTTTTTAACAGTTATTTTGGTAGTCTAGATCAAATATAAAATACATGTCTAAAATTACATATATCCAATTATAATAACTACCATTTTATTTTTTGTCGTCAATAGCAACTTTGTCCAAACAAAAAAATATTCGTTTTTAGTGAGACAACAAATCCTTATGTAAGCCCCTTTTTAAAATTCAAATGTTAAAAAATTGGATTCGAGGTAGACATCCTTAGGTATAAGATTACCTAACTATGTACATACTAAATTTCAGAACCACAAGGATAATACACTTTTTTGTGCATCGCTTGAATACACACACAAACATTGCCTTTTATTAATATAGATAAAGTGATAAGTAGAAAAAACAATTTTAAAAGCAATTTTATGTTAAAATAATTACAAACATTTTACTAAATTTCTTTAACTAGAATTATTTATACTAAAATATAGTATAAAAATATAGGATTCAAAATCATATTATTATATGATATGTGAAAGGTGATGTCAGGGATTATACTCTCTTCACAAGTCTGTGAGCTCTTTGCAATTTGTATGCATGTACATAAGTGACTGTTCAATCAATCTCAGCTTCCTATTGTTTTCTCTTGTTCATTTTTATATTACATAATAAAATTATAACTGTACATTACAAATTAAAAACGAGAGCAATAATAAATTAACAAAAAATAAAATACAGAATAAAATATTACACAGATACATAAAAGATACAAATTAATTGAGATTCAAAGATTGTATGAATATTTTTAATTTTTCCATGTTCTGAATTAAAAGAGTAATAATATTAAAACATTTATAACTCAATTAACACTTCTGAATTTCTTATTAATATCATAATTTCTTAATTTATATACAGATAATTGTACTGTTAATTGAGTATGTTCATAAATATGTATAAAACACTTCAATGAAAATAATATACAAATTAAAAAGTTCACAAATCACAAGGAACCCTTTTGCCTTTTATCTCTACATATCCATATATAGCATTGTGTCTACATTTGTAATAAAAATATATCATTTTAAAAATTAAACAGACACATTGAAGAAGATCTTGGACTTCCAGCCATAGATGATAGCAATTTAACAGATGAAGAATTAGAATTTAGATATTTCATGTCGGTAACATACACCAAAAATAAATAATATTTTGTATAAAATTAATCAATTTATTAATTTTATAGTGCTCATGATTATGATAAAAACACAATGCTGGATGGATTAGAATTAATGTCTGCATTTGCTCATAACATGGAAAACTATGGTGATTCAGGAACAAAAATATCAAATTTAGAAAATTATACGGGTAAAATATTTATTTAGTTACAAATAAAACATACTAAGACTTTTTTTTAGATTTAGTTGATCAAATACTGTATGATGATGATACAAACTATGATGGATTTCTCAGCTATACTGAATATGTGATTGCTAAGAACAAGCATTTACAAAATGTATAAAATAATATATTATTTTATAATTCTTTAATACAAGTTAAATATTATTTCAAACATACATTTTAATATTTATGTTTAAGTAGTTTCTTTTATTAATTAGCTAGATATTGTTGTAATATTTTTTGAAGTAATTAACAATCCTCGTTCCCATAAATCATTCACAAGCTGCATAACCTGAAACATTTTTGTATTAATAAGTTTTATACATATACCTTTAAAACTAATCATTATAAAAATTAAATTTGTTTTGTTTGTATTTACAATATAAAAATTATACAATTTTAATTTAATTAATAATACTTACTATTTTATATTAATCAGTATTAATTTTAATCACAATTTGTTATGTTTTTATTTTATATTTGTATTAATATTATATAATATTATATTATCATAAAACTATGAATAACTTTATAACCTAGGTTTTATTGACTATTGCTGGTAAATATCCAAATTTTAGGCTTTTACTGATTAATATTAGTAAATTCTGATATATTAAATAAAATAATTTGGTCAAACTCCAAATGATAATTGTAGTTGGGTTTTTGTCTTGTTCTACAAACAAGATAAAATTAACCTTAGGATAAACAATGTATACAAAATGGTAATGATAAAAGTTTGAAATATAAAAAAATTTAAGTTATACAATTTAGTTTTGTCTGTACTTAAATTAGACCAACAAAAATAAATAAATTGTTCTACAAATTTTATTGAAAAATACAATATAAATTACAATAAATACTATTGATGTAATAAATAGGACATAGACAAATTAAATGTTGTATTATATTTTTAAATAATATAGTTAGATACATTTAATAATGTAGTATGGAATTTAATGGGGATCTCTTTAATAAATCAATATCCTAAGACCATTTATTGTCTATAAAATCCCAAACTACAACACTCGCATGAAATTTGACAAAACTAAGGTATATCCCTTTATCAATTAGTAGAAGCTTAAAATTCAAACATATTCTATCAGCTGTAAATTGTAAAATGAAAGTTAAAAACTGTATAAAATTGTACATTTTGTTGATTAATAATAGGGGTTTAAATTTTATTTTAAACTGATAAAAAGACACAAAAATATTTAATACATATAACAATATATTAAATATTTGATGATTTATGAAGTATCTCAAACACCTTTTATTAATTTTAAATGTACTAGATACTTTTTCTTGGTATTATACTAAGCCCTAAATAATATATTGTTAAAATTAAATCTTTCAATTTTTTTAAAAAAAATAAATAAAAAGATAGCATAACTGTTGCTTATTAGTTTTTTAAAAAATAATATATTTAATTTCGTAAGAAATATCATATTATACAGGGTGATTCAAAATTTATGTTACGGCCACTTTATTGATTGAAAATGGAGAAAAATATATGATATGGAAGTTCATTGATTTTGATTTAGAAACATTTAAAATAATTTGTATATTTCATAATATTTTACAATAAGAGGGATTTTGAATGGTCAACTATAGAAATGTATAAAATTTTTTAATATCTTTCTAGCATATAATTTTACATTAATTAATGTAGTTCAAGCACTAAAATGTATCTAAAAAATGTCTTTATATTATGTTCGCAAAAAAAGTATAGGTTTCCATTTGAGTTTTTAATGTGTACTCCTTAAAACTTCCCTAAATATATTATAAACAATTATAAAATACACAAATCATTTTAGATGTTTCTAAATCAAAAATCTTTTATATTATACATTTTTCTGTATTTTGAATATTTAGGTGATAAAATGAATTTAATATAAATTTTAAATCACCTTGTATAAGTTCTACAAAAACAAATGCTTAACCATGTAAATATTTTTTTTTTTTTGGAACTTAATAATATTTACCTGTTCATTATCATTGCATAAGTCAGATACTTTAATAAATATTGGATAAATATTAAACAGTTTCTTTACAAATAATCCCATTTCATCCGGTATGACAACAAATTGACACTCATTATCATGCAGTTGTTTAGAATTATCTAGATTATAATACAATCTCAACTCATTTGTCATTTGATCGGTTTCTTCATCCAACATGCTTTCTTCAACTAGCCTACATGGTAACATTTTATTATATTAATTAATACTACCAAAAATAATATATATCAACACAATAAGCCATAAAAGTATTTACAAAATATTTTTCAACAAATATTAAACATTTATAGATTAGAGATGGGTTAAACTCAAAAATATGGTCTCAAACCTAACTTTTTAATCGTATGTTGAAACAAATAATTCAGTGTTGATGTCAAACTCAAAACAAACATTTCAATCAACATAAACTAAACATTTTTGTTTAATTGAACCCAAACCAAACTTTTGAATTAGGTCAAAATCATTATATATTGATCTATTAAGTATAAATAATTCAATAACATAAGAAATAATTGCTGTTCAGTCAATAATATAATTTTAATTTTGTAATATTAAAATTAAAAATAACAATAATTCAACTAGAATGAACATTCAACTCTCCACTTTAAAAATAATTAACAAGCATAAATATGTGAGTATATTTTTTGTCAATAAAATAGACAAAATAAACACTAGAAATACTTTTAGTTTGCAATGTTTTTAACGTGTTTGAATTTTTGTTGGAGTTTGAATTATTTTTAAGTTTGGATTAATCATAGAATTTCAAACTTATTAATTGAGTTTCTCTTGGTTTAATTTTTTAAACTTAAACAGCTTGACCCACATCTATTATAGACTAATAGACCTTATTTAAGATACTTTTTATAGTCAAATGTTAAATAAAATGTCGAAGCATTATTATGATTTTTATCACAATACAATATAAATGCTTACAATAAATATTAATTTAATGCATTCATAATTCTTTTAGTCAATCATTAAGGTAAAAATAAAAACCTAAGTATCTAATACAATAATATAAACATTAAAAATTATTCTTAGTATAACCAATAAATATATAATATGGTTTGTATATGGTATTACCTAAAGCAATTTCTACGAATAAGTTTAACTTCAGCATTTTCAAGGTTTACCTCTTCTTTTGTGGTTTTTCCATTAGGTAACATCTTTTTACCGTTTGCAACTGTTCGTAGCAGTTCATCTATAAATATATATGGTTTTTAAACTTCAATTGATTTAAATATTACTTATAGCACATAACAATGAGTGTACATTTGGTTACATTTTAGTTTGATTAGACTATAGATATGGTATCTTTGTTAATAGTTTAATACCAATCACAATATCTATAAGCCCTTATCAACTTTTAATAGTAAGTAACTCACCATTACTTATTGATGGCGGTAATGAATTTATATAATAATTTTTTAATGAAAATGTGTCAATAGCATGATCAAGATCTATGTGATTTTTTAAGTTCATTACAAGTTTGATGATTTGATTTTTAAATTGTTGTCTTTGAACAGAAGGAGGAATAGATTTTTCTGATTCACATAAACCTCCAAATTGTTGGTATCCAATAGGCAATCCAGATCTATAGGATACATCATTCTTCACGGCATTATTTAAAGAATTATTAACCACCTAAGAATAACAATTTATTAATTTTTATTTGATTATTAATTGTAAATGTGAAGAAAATCACAAAATAAAAGTAATTGGTTTTAACACATTCTAGCTTTTAAAAAATAAATAAAATGAATTTAAAAAAAAAAATGTTCTTTGATTTAATGTGTATAAGCTAATAAGTTTAAGTAGATATGAAAATCAAAAATTGAAATCCACGTAAATTTCCAAAAGATAAATTCAAATCATATTAATATTTAAAAATGTATTATTAATTGGAAGAAATAATATTCTTAAAAAGACATAAGTAATGAATAAAATAATTACAACTTCTTACCACTTGAAGAAAATCATACATAGAATTTTGTTGATACGATGAAAATGTCAAATGTAAAGAATATGTTTCTGTAAATAATGTATCTGCTTGATGAATGTATCCTCTAGGCATGTACAAAAAATCTCCAGGCCTTAATATCACATCAAGAATTGGTTCACCTATTTCATCTTGATGAAAATTTCGGCTTGAAGTCCTTGGCAGAGTTTCAAACTTACTTCTAAAAATAAAATAGCATAAAACAAATTATAATCAACAATGAATATTTAAAAACATTTACCTTGGTTTATATACCCTCCAATGTTTTTCACCATCTACTTGTACAACAAATGCTTCAATATCATCGTAGTGAGGAGCAAAACCTTGAGAAAATGGTGGAGTAAGGTAAACATTACAACCGACCAATGAGCCAAAATATTCTTGTAAATAAGCCATGAATTTATAAATTTCTGGAGCAAATATCTGAGGGTTTAGTAACCGGACACTACAACCGTTGTTGAAATAATCCCAAACGACATGAGGATGAGCTCGGCCAACTGGATTATGTGTTTCACGTATATTGTTTGTATAAGATGTAATATCAACATTTGTCCCATATTGAAGATTGTTTTCACGAAGAATAGAATCAAGTTCAGTAAGAGAGAACAATTCTGAAAAGTAATTAGAACTGTTTCTTGGTACATGCAGAATGGCTTTTTCCCAATGATCCCTGTAAAACAATAAATCTTATATCACTCTTTGAATCAATACAATTCTTAAAAATCAAATTGCCAGTGAAAACCAAAAAAATAATTATTGTCTTAATTTTACGTTACATAAGTATCATAATATTAACATATGTAGGTGTTATTATGGGTATATTATAATATGTATAATACTATGTATAAATTACTTACTTCATAAAATCGTCAATAGTGATTGGATGTATTAGCCATTCCAATAATTTTTGACCAGTCTTGGAAGAATCTTTTAAGTTAAGGCTGGTAAAATTATAAATATTATTCAAAACATGGCTCTGGATTTTTTTTGGATTCTCAAAACCATTTTCAGTTTTAGCCACTTTAACTGGAGTTTTTTTAAATTTTTTCTTGTTTTTACGTTTATGGTTTACACTGTCCTTAGTCTTATTCATCTTACCGTAATACTCAAATGCAGACATACTGTTCAAAATTATTCAATGATTAATGATTTTTTTAAACTACAATTCAACAGTCCAAAAAGAAAATGAATCCTTTATTAAATATTATTTATTAATATATATAAATATTAATATATATTATTATTATATTAATGATGTACATCCTCCACATTAGTCCAAATTGTTACAACTTACAAGTTACGATGGACTACAACTTTTGTCTGTAAGTGTAATTATCTGCTTTTGGCTTTAGCAGAACATACGAATTTGTTTCTTTTTAGTTCTTACCAATTGTTAGTTGACATTTGAAACTTGACAGTTGTTTTTTTTACAACTCGTGTATTGTTAATTATGTAAACATAATGTCCTGTTATATCAGCGGCAATCGACGAAATGACGAACTAAGACTAACCTATCTTTAGTTCATGCCGGTATGTTGTAATGCCGCATGCCCACATTGCTATTTGCCACTCATGTAAATCCTAAAATCACAGATTAGTCTTATCACTTATCTAAGTTATCATCATTCATTATATTGTTATCAAACAAATACAAATAAATAATATTTGGAAGTTTTAAACAACATTTTTTTTAAATTGTACATCTTTATTTCTATTATTTTAATATCTTTTTATTCACATTTTACATTTATCGATTATCGTCATTTTATATTTGGCATTAACTTAGTCGTAGATCTAACATTTATTACAATAGAGTTCTATAATTATAACTACTGTCTTCTGTACATTATAGTATCTAACAACTATCATCTACATATTTACTATTTTAAATTAAATGCAATTTTTTAGGTATGTTTAATGTTTAATTATTATAAATTTAAAAACAAAAATTATGGAAAATACTATTACCGTCAATGATATAGATACAGATTTTTTACCACTAATTCACGATATTATAAAAAGGTAAAGGAACGCATCAAATTTGTTTTTATGTTATTAACTCTTATTATCTATTCTGTTTGTAGTAGTGAAAGAGAAAATCATGAACCTCAGAAATCAGCCCAAGAAATATCACAAAAAATACAAGATTTACAAAAAAAAATTGATCAAGCTCGAAGTGATGTAAGATTATTAATTATTTTTTAATTTTATAATTAGTTACTAACTACAAAATATGGAACAAATGCAGTTTAGTTTTCAAGCTATTATTTGGAATTTTTTTTCAAAATATGTGTTTTACATGCTTAATTTTATGGTACTTTTAAAAAAAATTCACTCAAACTTCATTTAGAAGTTATGGTCAAAAAACTTCAATAACTTCAATTTTTCCAAAAATTATTAATTTTTCCAATGTTTGTGTTTAAGTTTAAAATACCAACATTTTAAATTTTTGAATTTTTTTTTTTTTTGGAGGGAATGTTTGTATTTATATCTTCAGCATTTTGATGAAATCACAATTTACCTATTGTACTTACTTTTTATGTTATTGTTAATAATCCGCGTAAAACTAAATTATAAAGTTATTTCAAACATTTGCATATCAATGTAACTCAAGGTTGGTTTTTTCGACTTTTTTTTCATTCAGTTTCATTTTTTTTATTTAATAAATAGTATTTATTTAAGTGGCCAACAGAAATTAAAAAATTAAAAAAAAAAACCCTGATAGGGAAGATGGCTAGAAAACATGGTGGGAAATATGTCGCCAAATCAGGTATATATATATTGGTAAACCATATTATGCGTGTGCAAAATCATACTCCAGCCCGAGTAGATACAAATATTTTATATTATATCAAATAGAATGTTATATAACTATAAATATATTTATGAATAAAATACATAACCTATATCTGTAAATTTTGGTTTTTTATTGGTATTTATTTTAACCTATTTCTTCGAAACCAAAAAATATAAGTTAGTTTTGATTTCACTAAAAACTTCTTTATGTTATTACACAACGAATGAAAAAAAAAGTCGAAAAAATCAACCTTGAGTGACATTGATATGCAAATGTTTGAAAAAATTTTATAATTCAGTTTTACATGATTTATTAACAATAACATAAAAAGTAAGTACGATAGGCAAATTTTGATTTCATTAAAATGTTAAGCATATAAATAGAAACATTTTCCCACCCCCTAAAAAAATTCTAAATATTTAAAATGTTGGTATTTTAAACTAAAAAAAAACGGTTTTTAGAAAAATTGAAGATATTGAAGTTTTTTGACTATAATTTCTAAATTAAGTTTGAACGACTTTTTTTAAATGTTCCATCAAATTGAACATACAAAAATACACATTTTGAAAAAAAAATCACTTAGGAGCTAAACTGCATTTATGCCCAAAATATGTTGATAATTATAAAATGGACCCTGCACCAAAAGAAATAAGTGCAACAGTAATAATTGAAATGTATACTGAACTTGACCAAGTTGCTCAAGCTCTATTCATTATAAGTGAATAAAAAAAACTTAGGCAAATAGGTTCAAATATGAAAGTATATAAGTGTTTATCGAATTGTTCCAAATTGTCTGAGAAACAACTTATAGCTTTAGTTAATAATATATCTAACAGAATGGTGTACAAAAATCCTATAAGAGCATCAATTTTAGGATTTTTTTATCTAAAAATTAAAATTATTTAAATAAAAAAATGTCTTACACTTTATTTTTGCACAACATAAAAAAAATTTTTCTTCATTTGTTTAGATTCGTAAATTACCTGGAGTCCAATACAACAGTGAGCATCAGTTAAAAGCTATGGATGATCTCCGTCAATCTTTACAAATGAAAAGACAACTATTATTAAAATATAGACATATGTATTCATTTGATGTACCTAAGTATTAAATTGAGTTGAACAGTGAAAATATGTGTTTATGTAATTTGTATTTTTTTTAAGAATTAAACAAATAATGTTTTAGAATGACCTTTATATGTTAACCTATAATTATCTGTATTCAGTGCTGATAGGTAAGGTATCGGTCCACCAAATTTTGGAATTTCTAACGTTTAATTACAGTTACTAAATGGTCTAATAATTTGATTCAATTATATTTTCTACTAATGTTTGTACTAATTTCTTATCATCATATAAATAAGAAATTACGATGAACCACTCATAACAGACCCACCAAGATTTTCACGGTAGCTCATCGATCCAATCAGGGCCTGCCAATATTTAATATCTACTATTACATAAAAACTATTTAGTGCATATTTGGCACATTTTTGAAAGCATGATAATATTGAATTTTTTTTTATGTTTTGTGTTTAGAAGTCTGAATGAGTGCAACAAACTATTAAAATATGTGACACAAATTAATAATTGTATTGTTATTCTACTATAGCTATAATGAAGTGTTCACTATTCAAAAATATTCAGTTATATACTCGAATATAATTCAACAATAACTGTTTCAGTTGGAATGAGTAAAAAAAAAAACTAAAATAAATACTGGTTTTATCATCAGAGAGTTAGTATAGTTATAGTAAGTATAAACAATTTCTGGGAATAGCACAAAATAAATATTTTTTATGCCACTGTATTCTACTACCTCCAAAGTATCTTGGCTATTCCTAGCTAGTCAATTTGAAGAAAAATATAGGGCATTAACTGAAATATAGTTATAGAGATCATGAATTATATATATTTTATCATGCCTATATTATATATTTTTAATATTTTTTAACAGTTATAGGTAGACGCGGTTCTAGGACTAAATTTTAGTACGGGAGACAGTACATTTTTATAATTAGATCTTAATTGCGAATAAAAAATCCATCACCCCTCCCCTCCCCTTCTCCTGAAAAACCATATTTTCTTAATAAAATATTGATATTTATTTCCTCCATAAATACTTAATAATATTAACAGTAGATATATTATTTTATTTTTCAATAAGGAGTACTAGAATTGTTGATAAAGGCAGCTACCCATTCTACTCGTACACTAAAATAGTTACTGGTCATAGGTAATAAGAACTTATGAGGACCCTTATATTTAATTTTCAAAATTTTTGACCAAGCAAAAGATTTTAGATTCCGAGTGGAGCAAAGAATGTATTGATTTTACAATGATGTGAGTTTTTTTCTGTCTGTAATCTGTATACACGCTATACACATCAGTTGTCGAAATAATGGTTTGATTTTCTTCATCAGTAACAGGAAAGTAAATTTAGTTGATACTTTTGAAAAGTCATTTTTGAAAATTCCCAAAAGTTTTTAAAAACGCCGAGAGAAACAAAAAAAAAAAAAATTAAAATTAGATAATAAGTAATTCAATTTCTAATTTATTTTTTTAGTTTTTTTCTATAAATATTGATTAAAACATTTTTATTGTATCAAAGAGCTTGACAATTTAAAATAATATTTCTTATAAGTTGTTAAAATAGTAGTTTAAAAATATAAAAAATACATATACGCACATTTTTTTCATAAGCACATAAAGTTAAAATATTGACCAAAATATCGAAAATTTGCAAATTATTTTTTAGTTAAAAATATATAAAATGTTCATTTTTTATAGCTTGGGGTCCAAGATTGTGTAACAAGGATTTTCGTCTATAGTTAATATTGTCACCAAAGAATATAAACAATATATGTACATGGTTGATTTTTATGAACATTTTAAGTTCAAATTTAAACAAAATTAGATATTTAAATGAAATTTTCGAATGCAATGTTTTTAGCAAAAATTAATTACTTTGATATCAATAATATCATAAAATATACTTAGTAATTTACGCTGACAGACCATCTTCGATCAGAATCATTTTTCGTACACAATGAATCAAACAATATCATTGAATTCAAATTAAACACATCCATGAAAGTGACACATTTAAAATCTATTGTACAGCAGTGCGGTACCCACTTGCCGACCTTTTTTTGGTTAATCTCAATAAAAATTATAGGAATATTATAATTTTACTATTTAAGTTTTTGTTTCATATTTAAAGATTATAAATCAAAAGCAGTAGATGCGTACCGAGGAGGATTTAAAATTTAAATAGGTACATCTTACTACTACTTATAATTTTTTTCACAAAGTAAAGCTAGATATTAAAAATAATAATCTAAAAATAATTTTGAAAAAGTTAAATATTAAAATTATTAACGTTTAAGTGTAAAAATATTGTAGAAATTGAGTAAATTTCAAATGCGATATGTATGTATAATATACTCTATGGAAAAAAAATAGACTGGCCACAAAACTAATATGATTGCATTGTATTAATATTATTTATTTGTTTGTTGACCTGCAGGAGGTATTTTCCGTAAGCCCGTAACGTCCGATTGCAAATTTTCATCAGTATAATTTTAATTTCATACTAATCGCATTCTCTCGTATACATATTATAGAAAGTTATTTAATATTTTCAATGCAAAACAATAATGAATAATAGTTCGATAATCATTTATGTATTATATATTTTTCTCAAACGTGATTTTAAAACAGTGGAAATTAATTTTGGTTTGAAAATAATTAGGACGAGAAAACACGTTGTTAAGTAATATAAAACAACGACTTCAATGGATATCACGAAGACTTTCAGAAGATTTCCGGTAATATCTCACACAGTCTTCAATAAACTTTTGTAGGTACAGGTAGACAAGTCAATAAATTTATTCTGTAGTAAATAGTTCTTAATATTGGGAGTATATTTAAAATCTACCGAGAAGTGCGCGTCTTTAAAATATATAATGAAATATGACCTATAAAATATTTAATCAAAATAATTCTTTATAAAAACAATAGGAATGTAATTTTACTATTTAAGTTAATTTTTTATATTTAAAAAAAAAAATACAATCATAAACAGTACGGGCCCGTATCAAAATGGATTTAAAATTTATATCTATCTTACTACTGCAAAGTTTTTGTTTAGCACATAGTAGCGTTATGTTTTGAAAACAATAATTAACAAAGCTAAAGTATTAAAACTAATGTTTACCTAAAAATGTGTGTTATATTTTTTTTTACAAAAAAATGGACTGGCTACAAAATTCATATTGTAATTTGTTCGTTGTCTAGGAGATATTCAACGTAATGTTTATAATAAATACGTCCGATTGCGAATTTTCGTCATCATAATTTTTGATTTCGTAGTTTCTTATCGACCATGATCATTCTCTCGTAAAAAAAATGCGAACAATTCTGAACGCGCAAATTTATAACAATATAGGAAATAATAGTTTAATAATTTATGTTTTAATTTTTAAATTTTCTTCTAATAACGTGATTTTAAAACGGTTTAAAATACAATTAGTTTAAAAATAACTAGAACAAAAAATCGCACTTTTAACTGGTAGAACGATGGACGGCTACAACGGATAACAAGTCATAAATGTGCTTTCAGAAAACTTACGGTAATCTTTCACATATTGTTAAAAAGCAATATATTATATTCTCGGTGGCATAATGAATGTATTGGTTTTACAATGATGTGTGTTTTTTAAATATATTTTAAAGAGGTTATTAAAATATATATATAAATGAATAACTGTAAGAATTTAAATTTTTCATCAAATATTTATATTAGCATTTTAAATATTGGCATTAAGAAAATTTTTAAAACAATTTGAATTTCTTGAGACTTGAGCTATCTATTTATAAACAACTTTTAGTTGTTTTTCTTCATTTCTGTATAATAACATTTTACTTGTGAGTAAAATAACTTTGGAATTTAATACAAGGTCCATACAACAGTTAAAATATAATTTTAAAAAATATAAAAGCTTTTAAGTTCAAATTTTTATAAAATTGTATAATATGAAACGATAAATAATGACATTAGTAAGTCGATTTTACAAAAAATATTATTCTTCGAGAATTAAAACTTCTGGGTCACTACGTATATTATTATTATTTGTTTATTTATTTATTTCTATGTATAATGATATATTATCGTACATATATATATTATATATTACCACTAATCTATTCACACCACTACGGTATGTCAATATTAACTTAAGTTAACAACAGCTATTTATATTAAAACCATTATTAATTAGTATGCGTGATTTGTTTTTGGTAAAAATTAGTTTAACCTACCGCGTAGTACCAATAGAAAAATAAATAACAGAAGACGATTTTTCTCTTTTTTTTTTTTTTGCGTTTTCGCTCTCTATTCTATCAGTTTTCTCCCCCGATGGGACCCACCTTGTCGTGGTGGGGGAGCTTGGGACTCAAATATTCGATATCTGAGTCTCACTAAGAGGTCCTGAGCCAGCCCTTACCATCATTGGTTGGAGCTGGTAAGGTTGGAGGGAGCCTTCTATCTATTAATAATTCTCATCAAATACTTCGCGGTAAGCTGAAACGCGTTCCGGAAAAATTCAAAAACAAATACAAAATACAAACGTTACGAGTGCATGTGATGCCGGAGGTCGACATCACGCTGTAGCACCAGCATGGAAAATGCGAGACTGAGATGAGAAATGACCCGAAATAGGCTTGAACTAAGGGAATAAAACTATAGGTAACGCGTATTTAACTTCGAACGGATCATTATTGGTAGCTTTGACAAATGGAGTACGCTAAACGATCTATTCCAAGAGATACACTCTAACATGGTTAAGCATCCAACGCTGATTTACGACCGTTCATCTTCCTCAGTGCCACGATGATCTCTCGCCTTCTGACAACGATGGAGACGACTGCCATCGGAAGTAGGCCTGCCGAGAAAACCACATACTTGCACTTTTGTCAAATTCGATTCCACGAGAAAAATAGTGGGGGTGCAGAAAAGTACCCAGCAGCACCTCCATGAAGACAGAATACTTCCCTCGATAAGTGAAATATTGTAAATTCGGAACAGCCAATAATCACAGCTGTAAATGAGACGGATTGGTATCCACTATTGTGACAGGGTTTCGTACGGAAAAAGTACGTAAGCAACCGTTTGTCTTTATCACATGAAACTGACACCGATCTGTTGTCTTCAACGATTTGACCTGATGAAGACGACTGGGTGAAAGTGTGCATTCCGGAAAAGCCGCCCACCTCTTCTGTCCAATTCGATCCCGCGACGGAAATAGTGGCGGTGAGTACCCTGCCCTTTTTTTATATACAGAATACTTCCCTCAATAAGTGGAAGGTTAGAGATTTAGAACAACTGCCACAAAACAGCTAGACTGATCAGTCGTCCACTATTATGACAGAGTGTCGTATAGATGAGGTGCGTAGCGACCGTTCGTCTGCGTCAAACTACCCTGACAACGATTCTGAAGTCTTCTGACGACAATGAAGACGACTTCCGCCGCAACCAATCGCCGGAAATTTCTCTTTTTTGGTTTTGGGCTTTTGATTTTGTTCATATAAGTTGTGTTATCACATAGGTACCTATGATAACTTCCATTTTTCAAATTATTAGTAATAGTATTATATATTATTAGGTACACAATAATACATTCTGTAATTTTAAAACTATAGGCAGTAGTTTTTTCGAACTTCTTTATATTATTTAACTTTTTGTATTTTTCGTGCATATATTATCAGTATCTAACTTTTTTTTTCTTATTTCTTCATATTATTAATAGGTAGGTTAGGTTAGGTTAGCTTAGGTATATATTTAATTTAATTTAATTTTTTTGTAAAATAACAATTTTTTTTTAATCTTTCATATTATTAATTTATTTTAACGTTATATATAATTTTTATCATTAGGTAGGTATAGTTATTTCTTTTCTATTTTTTTTATTTTCTCTTTTACTATTTCATATTTTAATAGCAATTACTTAATTTAAATCTTAAAACTTTTCCGTATTTTTAAATACGAGTACAGAATATTTTCCTCGATAAGTGGAAAATTAGAAATTTAGAACAGTCATCGCAGTACAATGAGGTGGTTCGGTTGTCCACTATTACGACAAAGTGTCGTATGAATGCGACACATAGCGACCATTTGTCTTTGTGACTCTAACAAACGCACAGTAGTCGAAAGACAAAAAAAGGTGGCCAAAAATCAGTAATTTAAATATTTGAAAAATTTAATTTTAAAAAAATTATTTGTTTGTATACATCTTATGGTATTTAAAAATGTTTTTTGTTTGATAAAACACTAATTTTAAGTACACCAAATGCTATGTATAGCATAACTCTAATGAAGATAAAACTTCGATTTATTTCAAATAG
>JACXSJ010001857.1:0-67129 GCA_014851325.1 Pentalonia nigronervosa | reverse complement strand
TCTTCACCAAGTGCACAGAATTGTAGATAACATTGCCTCTTCTCTAGAAAAAAAACATTTTTGCCCATCTGTATTCCTCGACGTAGCCCAGGCGTTTGACCGCGTTTGGCACAAAGGTCTTCTCTACAAAATGAGATTTTTTCCCGCTCTTCTATACTTAACCCTAAACTCATTCTTATCACTCCGCACTTTCCATGTAAGATGTGAAGATGAACTATCCGATAATTATCATATAAAAGCAGGTGTCCCTCAAGGTAGCATTCTCGCCCCATCACTATACAATCTCTATACCGCTGATATACCTCATTCCACCCTCACGAATCTAGCCACCTTTGCAGATGACACTTGCATAAGTTCTTCTGACCTAGACATTAATATCGCCATCGACAACCATCAAAATCACTTAAATTTATTACAAATATGGTTCAACCAATGGAGAA
The DNA here is from genome assembly GCA_014851325.1 of Pentalonia nigronervosa. Classification (NCBI taxonomy): domain Eukaryota; kingdom Metazoa; phylum Arthropoda; class Insecta; order Hemiptera; family Aphididae; genus Pentalonia; species Pentalonia nigronervosa. The sequence goes on along the minus strand of JACXSJ010001857.1, from coordinate 66,689 downwards.
TAAAAATAAATGAAAACAAATCATCACACATCACATTCACTTTGCGCCCTATTATCAGCCCTCCACTAACTTTAAATAACAATATAATTCCCTTTGTCAACATCGTCAAATACTTAGGTATTCATCTCGACAAACGACTAACTTGGGCTACCCACATTAAAACTAAAAAAATATCCCTAAAATTAAAGCTCCATAGCCTAAGACACCTTCTTCGCTCCAACATCCCACTTAACAATAAAACTCTTATCTACAAACAACTTATTCGTCCTGCAATGACGTATGGCATCCAAATCTGGGGAACAACCAAAGTCTCAAATCTAAAATTGTTACAATCCTTCCAATCAATGAATTTACGTTTGTTGACCCAAGCTCCATGGTACATTAGCAACAACACCCTTCACAACGACCTCAAAATTCCATATCTCTCTGTTCTTGCTTCCACTCACTATAAAAAATTTCACGCCAACACATTAGCTCATTCAAATCCACTTATATCTAATCTCTCTTCTCTAACTATCCCGGACAATACACCCCGTCGCTTAAAGCGTAATTGGTACGCGACCTTCTAAACAAATAAAAAAAAAAAACAAATAAATAAATAAAAAAAAAAAAAGTTGAAGTAGCGTTACTGGACGCCCCCTTCACTCAAGCCGTCAAGCCCTGTACACTTTTGTTATTATTATTACTTATTATATTGTCTATACAGATTGTATATATTCGCTTAAAAATAAAAAAAAAAAAATAAAAAAAAAAAAATTGTTTTTACGTCGTAATACGTTAATAATAGCATAATCGTCTATTTTTGTCAGTGGTAACATTGTCAAGTTAGTGTATCTGCGACAGATATTTAAAAATCTAAAGTTAATAATACCTACACTCTTATATTTAAAATAGGTATGAAAAATAAAAAAATACTGGTTTAATTGTCTAAACATAATTATAATATATAATATATACCTGATGGCTGCTATTATTAGGAATTGTTTTGATGTCAGATGATAATATGTATTGTAACTCTTCTATATACCTAATATATAAAAATAAATGCTTCTTTGTTTATCCTTTAGGTATAAACTCAAAAAACTACTGGACTGTTTTCAATAAAAGTTATATCATGAGATTCCTTGTACCTCTGAGACTTATTTGTTCAACTAGTATAGGTTTATATAAGGTGGGGTTCACAGTCACACTTCACACATAAATTTAGTTTTGGTTCATGAAAATCGAATATTTTTTTTTAATGGTTGCCATTGGTTACAGATTATATTACAATTATTATAATTAGCAGAAATATGTTAATTAAAATTTTGTATTTGCAATAAATATATTAAAAAAAATAAATAAATCTTAAAATCAAATACTTGTATGAATATAATTACAATGATTACTTTTATAATTTGATTTCTTAATTCTGGAAATATTTTTGATGTAACACAAATATCGGAATACCAATCTTAACAATATTGGATTTACATGAGTTTTTAAGCATTAGTTAAATCTGTTTCCAGTTTTTTGAGTTTACATCAACATTTTTAAAAAAAAATTAAATGTGTAAAATCATAAAATTAATCATTGTAATTATTGTTTGTATTATAAATTTCAACTGAAGAAAAATAGAAAATGATAGAAAGGTAGATTAACTTTAACCCAGATGAAGTCAGGTTATACAGCTAGAAACCAATACCAGCCATTCGCCTATATTGTAAACAAGAAATTTATAAAATATAAGATTCAACTTATGAATGGACATTGAACTTACTTAACTATTCTAGATATTTCTAATATTATTATGTAGGTACATGTATAACATGAATACCATAGATCACCGAATTTATTTAATTTATTTAACTAAATAGTTGACCAATAATCTTATTATTCTATCTTCTCTATAGATCTTGAATTTATCCTACTATAAAAACACTTATGATGAATCTAATCATTCATACATAAACTAATTATTCTGGGAAATTTTTTGGGTATAAGAATCAGATTAAACTTCAGTCCTTAACTTTAATTTATACCTGTAGATTTTTTTTTGTTAATCCTTTAAAAAGAATTTGACTGTAGGTGCCTGTGTTTCAACAGGCAATTTCCTCAATTTCTTTTCATTCTTTAAACTTTAATGAAATGTATATACTTTTTAATTCTTTAGCCAGCTATACCAACTATAATCTTTATAATTAATCATTACCTAGTTAAAAACTAAAATTTTGATTAACTTTTTTGATTAAAGAATCTAGAGATTAGAATTCACTCTCCAACTTATACTACAAACAATAAACATTTTTAAATTCTCAAAATGCATTTGTTTGCAGGGATTATTCCCCTCCAAACTTATTTTTTTCATTTATTTAAGTCTAGTTAATTTGTTCATACGCTTATTTTTAAACTTTTACCAGTTATTATGGGATTATGTCCAGAAAGTCTCGTGAATAAACTAATTATTCTGAAAAAATTTTTGGGTATAAGAATCAGATTAAACTGTACCTTAACTTTAACTTATACATCTATAATTTTATTTAAATTTTTTTTTTGCTTCTTAAAACACACTTGTCTGTGGGCGCCATTGTTCCCTCTCAATTTTTTTTTTCATCTTTTAAATCTAAGTTAAGTTAAATTTTTTAAATTATTATTAAATATTCTACAGTATAAGCACTTGATAATAAATTAAATAATCGGGTTTTCATAAATTTTAACAATTACTTTAATTTAGACAGTTAAGTTTATTTAAATGGAGAGCAAAAACCATAATTATTTTTACAAAAATAATATAATAAAAATAAAAAATAAAAATAATATAATTTTTTATATTATAAAATATTTTGACATTCTTATAACATTTTCTACTGTAAAAGAACCAAATTAAAAAACTAAATAAATTCTAAATTGCATTATAGGAAATTCAATATCCTCTAAATTAATAGATGAATACTATTAATAAAATTAATAATAAAATCATAACAAACAATGATAGGTTACTAAAAACATTAACTAACAACATTATTTTACAATTTTTCCAAAAATTTAACTAAAATATATTTTTTTTATCATAAAATTTAAATTTTTTTACTATTTTTACTTAATTAATACATAATTATGGTAAACATATATTTTTAAAACTATGGCTACAAAAATAATATTTTTATTTTGTAAATTCTGGTTTTAAATAGGTTAGAAAACATGCTTCATATTTCAATATAATAATATAAATTAAATACAGAAAACATTTAAATTTTATATTTCAGTATTTTTAACGAAAATATGAAAAATTAAAATTATTTACATTATTTGCACGTATATCTATTCGCAAGAAATTGAAAGTTACAATAAAATATTATTTCCGAGTTCAATGCATTAGATATATTGTTTTTAATTTAAAAAATAATAACCAAAATTTATAAAAACAAAGTTGTAAAATAACATCAATATTATCATGAATAAAAAATAATATATTTACCATGCTAAACTTAATAAATATTATATTGCATAGATACCTAAAATAAAACTAAAAATACTTAAGGTAAATAATTTAACACAAGTGCTTTGATTAATAGTACACAATCGAAGGACATACACAAACATATATATTTTATACACACACATTTGTTCACAAAAATTGCTAGAACCCAGTCAAGAACAATTTAAATCACTATTAAAGTCAAGTTGGTATTAACATTTTAAATAGTTAAAACAATGGATTAATTAAAGAGACGGTAAATACTTAAACTGATGGTTAAAATTATTTATATTTTTAATTTTAGAAGTTATTTATAATAATATATATTATGTCTACAATATTGGTAATAAACAAATAAATAAAAATACAAAAATTCAGACATATTGTTAAAATATATTGAAATCACTATTATATTAGACCAGCAAATTTAATAAAAAGTAAGAATCTATAAATAAAATTTAATTTATAAAAATTATTCCTTAAATCTAAATCTTAAAACTAATTTTTTTTAAATTATTAATAAAGTTTAAACCTGCCAGATATCAACCTTCAGTATTTATTGATTCTCTCGCATGGTGGGTACGGACATGTTTGTTATGATTTGACTTAGAACTAGTTGTCTTGCCGCATATATGACATGTATGAGGCTTTTGTCCAGTGTGTGTCTTTATGTGATCTGTCAGATAATAACTACGATGGAACCTAAACAACAAAATTACAAACAATTAGTTTAGAAAAATGATAGTTTATTCATAAATTATTTAATATTTTTTTTTTTTAAAATTTTTTATTGAAACTTTGTTTAACAATTAGTTTCGACGATTTATTATTTAACATTTAAAAATAAATGTATATATAATTTAACAAATATTAGATAAAAATAAATATTTTTTACAAATAATACAATATGCTTGTTCGTTAGTTCATTACATAGTTGTCATAATAAGATAAGACTATTAATTGTGTATTACAGCATTATTAATTTTGTACATCCAGTTAAAATACTTAAATAAGTGAAAAAATTTAACAATTTAATTTCATTAAGTTTATGTAATGTACTATTTAAATTCAAATGTTACTCACTTTTTGCCACATTCCTTGCATTCATATGAACGATTGCCTTCTTCATGTTCTGCCATATGTCTCATACAATGTTTTTTTCTGATAAATTGTTTTCCACATTCATTGCATGTAAATGGGCGAACACCATTGTGTGCACGTACATGAGCTTCCCATTCATGTTTGAGATAAAATGCACTTTTGCACTGGGTACATTTAAAAGGTTTATGCGTACGTGACATATGAGTCCACTGATGCATTCTTAAATTCCATTTAGTTCGAAATGATCGATTGCATATATTGCAAGAATAAGGTCTTAGATCTTTGTGAATAAGCATATGAGTAGCAAAAGATTTACGCAAAAATGTATTATTACATATATGACAGCTCATGTTTTCAATATCACGATCTTTTGTAGGTAAATAAGATGAATCATGTGAACGCCGTATATGCCTAGTCAATGATGTTAAGTGTACAAAACGTTCTGAACACCATGGGCATTGTTTTGGTTTATCTTCATGAGTTTCCTTGTGCCATGCAAGCTTTTTTAAAGAGTGAAATACCTAAAAAAATATTATGAACAATATAATATTAGTGGAATAAAAATGATTTCATTTTTCTTTACTCACCTCTCCACAATGGCAATAAAAATCTTTCGGAGTTCCATTACCCTGATGTTGTTTACGAATATGACTATTTAAATTTGATTTGCAACTAAAAGCTTGATCACATATAGAACAAGCATATGGTTTTATATTGAGATGACTATTCATGTGATCTTGAAGTTTAACACGACTGACAAAACATTTATGACATTGTTCACAAACGTATGGCTTAATTTGAAGGTGACGTTTCAAATGTGTGGTTAAATTAAATTGAGAATGGAATTTCCTTGAACAGAAACTACATGTCAATGGATGAACATTTAGTATATGTTCCCGAAATTCTGTTATCATAGGAAATACTATGTTACATGTTGGACATAAATTATTCTTATCTAGAAAAAAATTACAAAATTAAATTAATACCATAGTATATTAGAATGCTGTTTGTTTTAATCAAAATGATTATGATTAAGTATCAAATTATACTATATAGTATCATAGTATCATATTTATTGTATAATAAAAAAATATTCAAAATTTTTATAATGTAAATATAACTTTTTATTGTGTTTAAATAAGTGTAAATATACGATATAACAGAAGTAGCCAAACTTTTTTAAAAGTATACTTTTCTTTTGAGGAGTCATAAACATACATACAACTATTGTTAACAGCAATTACTAAGATTTGTTAGGGGGAAGGGGGTTACTAAATGTCAATGATAAACTTTTAAATCGTCTGTGATAGATCGTTTGGTCACCCTTGCTGTGTAGTACATGTATTTCAATTATTATGCTAAAATATTATTTTAGAGACAAGTTTAATTTCTGATTTTTAATTAGGTAGGTATTTGAAAATTAATACAATAAAATATTAAAATATAATAAAAGTATTTGTTGTACATTATATTTTATATTATTTTTAAAGATTAATTTTTATCTTTTGGAACTAAGTAATATATAAAAATATACTTTGTACCTTTATGAGTATCAATAAAATGCAATGTCATTTGTGTATAGTTTTCAAAAGGTTGATCACAAATCCCACATTCCACTTTCAAAGTAGTTGGTTGAGTTGATTCTTCCAAATCAGTCTCTATTTTAGTTGAAAATGGTTTTATGTACATTAAACCTTTCTTCACACCTTCTTCATTTCTATGTTCTACATTGATATGTGCTTTACGTGACTTAACATCATTGAACTTTAATTTGCAATATGGACAAATTAATTTTCCTAAAAGTGGTTTCACTTCTTTTTTTTCTATTATTTCTTTAATATCTTCTTTAGGGATTTCTTCTCTGTTTTTTAAACACATTAAATTTCTAGCGGCAGTACTAACTTCGTGTACAGTATCATCCCACGCAGTACTAGTATGAGGCAGAATATCATCACTACTTTTCATTGTCCATATGGATGCAAGTATCGGTTCTGGGGGTTCTAAACTCTCTTGGCCAGATAATTCTCCATGAGCTGGCATAAGTTCATCTGTTTGAACATCTAGTGTTAAATTATGTTCTGGATGATTTGATGATAAATATTCTGGGTGTAGTTCCATTGTAGTAAGAGTACTATACTGAGGAGGGTTAAGTTGAGGGTCTGGATCAGTATGTGATATACGAGCATTTTCACTTGGGTAAAAATAGTGTGACATATATTCTTCATTTTCAGGTAGATTACCATTAGATTGAAATGGATCATTAAAGTGACCTGCCACGGACGAGCCTGTTTCTTCTGACACTTCATGATGTCGAGTTGATTCATTTGATTCTCCTTGAAAACCAATACTGCAATCTTGTTGATCTTCTTCAAATTCTGGTGGATAGTCATCCTCAAAAGTGACATTGTTATCTTCAATATCAATGTCATCCTCAGGATTATCTTCAAGAGCATCACGTAGTTCTGAAAGTGCTTGACTATTTTGGCTTTTGGGTGATGAACAGGCGTTAGTACTATTTCTATCCACATTATTAAGGTCAGAATTAACAGCATCAGATATATTAAAATTAGTTCTACCAGCTTCGTTAACCGTCTCTGATATATTTAAGGTATTTTTTATTGTATTATTAATTCTATTTGGTATAATAAAGGAGTATCCACCTGCGTTTGAAGAATCTGAAGATGAGCTACTGTCTTCTGAAAGGGTTTCTTGGTCTGATTTTGAAGGGGGTGCTTGATTGGTTAGTGTCAATAAAGCTTTTATGACTTGTTTTTTGGGATGCGTATGCAAATGCACAGTTAGAGATATTCCGGGGCGTAAGTACAATGTGCAAACTGGACAACATGATTGTTTATTCATATTTTTTCAACAATAATTTTCAGTCTAAAAAAAAATAAAAAAATAGGATACATCAATATAATAATTAGTCTTAAAAATATAATAGCCAACTAAAAAATAATTTCCATAATCAAATTGCTTATTAATTATTATAAACAATAAGTGTTGTATACAATTTAACAATATTAACTGAAACTAATTTTCTCAGATATTCTATTGTATTAGTCACTTTACTGTGTATTGCACTTTCATATAATATAATCAAAATATCAAAAATATATAGTTCAGATTAATATAATATAGTATTAAATTGAAAAACTGCAAGATAAAATTAAATAAATTGAGTGGAATATTACTATTACTCAATCACCCAAACCAATTTCACTGAATGTAGGTAACTACTAAACCACTAATTATTTCTAAAACAACTTGTATAAGTTGGGAAACATTATACACAAAATCTAGGCATATCTACTGTCCATAATTGAGTATCCGCGCAGTGCTGCACATAATTGAGGTTTGTAGCAATAGGGTATATAAAAAAGACAGTTTGAAATCAAGTATCAATCCAACAGGCGGAAAACAGAACAAGTTATTTTTTTACATGATTTCCTACACGAAAAAATAATTCACTTTACCTTTATAGAGATGAGGAAGAATAATGGAGCGATTATGGCCGTAACGGCCACAGAATAGACCGTGTCAGCCGACGATGGAGCGGTGTCGAATTAAGAAAACGTCAAAGCCGTTTACGAATAATTATACAAAATACAAATTACAATTGCTTAAGACCTACAAACTAAAACTAATATTTATTAAATAATTTACATATAAGATATACATGATAATATATATGTATATCAATTAAAAAATATATTTTTTTTTACAAATTTACATTATGGAGAAAGAAAATATCAATAGCGAGCAGTGTTGCCACATTTCCAAGGCCGACGTGTCCAAACAAAATGCAGAATTGCCAAGCTGTTGGGCAATTTTTTTTCGTTGAAACATCGATTTCTCGACCCAAATAAACTACGAAGCTCGTACACGTCTGCCCGGTGAACCGGCCAATGGGTAATGGGTATTGAACAGAAACATTAGTATAAATAATATGAAATATACTCAACATGATCCATGTTTTCGTCCTAGTCCACGCATGTGTATCACCTTGTGTTTTTGTGCAATTGTATTGAACGAGATTAAAATATGTGACGTCAGTTGGAATTTATTTTTGGTTTCATATTATATAAATTGTACATGCCCTTAAAAAAATATGCGCAAAATGATGAAAATCATTGAGCGTGTGAGCATCCTTCTTATTCCTTATACGAGGTATATCCAGAAAGTAAGTTCCATTTTCTGTTTTGCGTATTCAGTTTGCATGGGAATAATTTAATCATCCACCCTACAGTCCAGATTTGGCACTCGGTGATTTTCATCTTTTTGTAAAAAATCATGAATAGACTTAATATTGTAGACTCGAAAATTGTTTAAAATACACGTTGAACGGTCGATAGGTAATGATATAAAATCTAACTACTCATGTAAATATGTAATCAGATTGTGATTACAGTACATACGAGTTTTTAATTATATTGAGCACCTATTATATTTATGTTTGATAAAGTGTATACAACATTTATAATATTATATTAATATTACTTTAAACATTTTTGAATAATACTTTTGTCCTCTTAAAATTGCATTATAGACCACTGTACGACATTCCGCTTTTCCGAGCACGATCTGCGGTGGGAAATTGGAAAATGAGTGGGGGTTATCGTTGCGTTATGATGACGTATCTTGAGAGTAGTCGAAGTTTATAACTTTCAGTAATCGTCGTCACGGATTTTTTTTACGATTAATTATTTATTTCCAGTGTAATATTATTTAAATATTATAATATTGTCATTTGTCATTATGCCAGACGATTTAATTAATGAGAATATATAATATAGAACAGTACTTGCTCTACAAAAAAAAGACCGTGTTCCATATTTTGTTTGTTATAACATTTTGACATAAATACCTGTCTGTGGTATATTTAAATTACTAGATAAAAATCTGGATGAAGCTCTAAGCCTAGATCCTGTCAACATGGAAAAAATATTCAATTACCTAAATTAACTAAATTATATAATCTAATCTAACATATTTATTATTCAAAAATGATACATTATTTTATATAAAATCGATGTCTTTTTTATTTTGTTATTTTTACATACTTTTGTTTTAACATGTTAATGTAACAAGCCAATAACCTATGCTTCTGAGGCTTATTTATCACAATAAAAAAAGTCTTTATATTTTTTGTCACGAAATAATTGGTACCTATTATAGGTAGATAATTAATGAATATCGAAAAATATTATATTCAGCTAAGTACTTACTTAATTATAAATACAGTGAATAAAACGATTAATTTTTTTAGACGCCAGAAGGCTTACAGTATAAAAATCAAAACCTTAATGGGCCTAATGATTAATGAAAAAGTATACTATACACGCCACACACATGACCCATCCATAAATTAAAAAAATTCTTAAGAATTTCTTTGGCGATTAAGCAACAAATATTGAAATTGAATAAATAATAATAATGTAATGTCATAAAATGGTTAAGCAAAACAATATATAAATTTAGAAAAAAAGAAATTATTTTTGGTTTCTGCTCTTTGTTTAATTATTTTTTAATAGTTTATAACATTAATCATATTATACATTTTCTATACAAAAATAAATATATTTTTATTTAATTTTTAAAAAAACAATGTCTTGACGTTTAAATTCGTTACCTTTTTTAATTTCATACCACAAATCAAAAATAAAAATTGAATTTCAAACAAATAAATTGCGTATAATTAATTAAAATTATATAACTTTAGCAAATAACAATACTTATAGTTAACTACAGTATGTAAACACAAGAAAATTCTCAAAAAAATATAAATATAAAGATGTACCTAGGTATGATTCAATTTACCCACAGAAAATATTTCCAAAAAACGTTAATACTTTTCAATATGTAATAAGTAATTGCTATAAAAATTAGTCAGCTAGTGCCGTATAAAATTAATAATATATTTTACCGGATAAACGTAAATTGTGCCCTACAGAGATATTATTTGTATGATAGCTGTTTAGCATTACCCAGTAATCAGAGGTGAATATCACCACAGAACAATATAGAAATGATACTCATGTGATAATCGATCGCTGGAGGTTTGCATGTGTTGTTAGGAACAATTTTTTATACAATAAATCACTGTCCTCCAAAATAAATTGATAAAAAATTTAATTTTTATTTTAAATTATATAATATTAATGAATATACAAAGTTAAGCATTTTTTTTTTTTTTGTTAGATTAATAAATTATAAATGAAGTAAATAATTGTAGAAGTTATTTTCATATATTATCAGCATAGTAATGCGATATCATTTAGATAAAACTTAACACTTAAAAAAAGTGAAATACATCAGCATTAAGTATATTATTTATAATGCAGAAAGTACGATCTAGAGGGTATGCGTAACCATAATACTATGGAAATTATTTTTAAATGTTGAGTGTTGACTAGAATTAAATATTGGAATAGCGATAGAATATCAGGGGAATCGATTGAACCATTTAGTAATTTGTGTATAAATGCCATATGTTATTAAAACGTCTGCTGGTTAAGGAATTTAAATTTATTTTAATACCACAAAGGTATTTGGCAAAACTTAGAAACCTATTTTGAATGCAATTAAGCCGTTCAATGATAGATTGTCGATGAGAATCCCAAATAAATTATGTAAATTCCAGGATTGAATAAGGGAAGTATAAAGCATTATAAACGCCTGAATATTTTTGAAGTCGTGAGTGTTACGGTTAAAAAGGCCAAACATTTTTAATGATTTACCACAAATATAGTTATATATGGTTCTAAATGCTCATTAAAAGATAGAACAGAAGAAAATATAACACCTAAATCTTTTGATAGATTGGACTTGATTAATAAGTGAAGTATTTATAGAATAATTAAAATTAATTGGAGTATGAGTTTTATAGAACGAAATAGAATTACACTTAACATTATTAGAGAGCGAATTATTAAAATTATGCAAGTTGTTTGGAGGATTTCACAGCTGAGATTATTGTTAATAATTTTAAGTAGTCTATAAAAAAAAAAAAATTGCATGAAGGAAAACATTGCAAGACATCATTAATAAATATATTAAAGAGCCATAGAGAAAGATGTTCCTCTTGATGAACGCCCGATGAAACGACTATAGGAATTAGGATTGGAGAAATAGTTGTGGACTTTTACAAATGCAACGTATTAAGTACGATGGGAAACATAGGAACGACGTTTCATGATTAAAGCGATAAACGTTTGGCTCTTACACCAATAAATGTACATGTGTATAAGATCGATATCGATCAATTCAAGGTCAATAGGATACTATGCATTTACAATCGCCTATTTTACTATAAACGTAACAGGGCTGTCTGTGCAATGTATATTTGTGTATCGTTTATGTATGATTTACGCATATGTATATTAGGTCGTAAAATATAATTATATAAATTGATAAATAAGCTACTTTCTACAATACAACATTGAATTAAGGGCTTAATTCTATAGGTAGGAACAACGAACATTAAAATCTTTAATGTTCATGGTAAGAACATAAATACATTTATTGTTATTCATAACTTTTTTCACACCAAAAACGTCATAATTATCGCAATAAATATTCAAAACAATATGGAAACAGAGTTGATTAGATAATTTCAATTTTGATAATAGTCAAGCAGCCATTTTCTTCTTTCTGGTGTCTGCTAGTGATGAGCATATGGGACATGTAGTTCAAGGAAATAGGAATCATTTGACTAAAAAAAAGAATCATATGTTTAATTGTTTACTAGTTTTCGTTCACTGAATCGTAATTCATAAGTCTCAAAATAACACATCTCTAGTGTCAGCTAGTGGACACTTTTGTTTTTAAGTTTTCACAGCATGGTTTAATAGACATACAATTCTTAAAGATACAAACCTTTATCTATGATATAAATAAATACATAATATTATAGTATGATGAATTAATGTCATTCATTGGTATGATATAAAACTATGACAATGTCAAAGTTATTAACGAAGCCCTGTAATAGATAACCATAATTCATTAGTACTTTACATTTTCACTGGGTGTTTACTAAGCTCAAATCAATAAAATAATAAAATATTGTATATAGTTAACAAAATAAACATTTTCCACATTTTTCGGCAAGGGGTTTTTTAATCAGAAAAAATTTATCGTTTTTATCAACTCAACTTAATTTCATTTATATAATAAAATAAATCACATAAAAACATTTTTGACTTCATTTATAAATGCAGGCACTTCAAAGTTCTGTAACAAACCATGCCACCATGCTTCTTTCTTATAAATTCTGCATCAAATAACTGAATCTCAAACAAATATTGATTGTTTCATGTTGCATATAATAATTATAAACAAATATGTATTGAATAATATATTGTTGAAAAGTGTCTTTCAAAAAACGTACATATTTTCTTTAAATTTGGTCTAGCATAAATTAAATAAATTAGACATTTCATAACAAAGAGTTTGTTTATTAAATAATATATAATGTTAAAATTACTACAATATAATTGTTTTTTTTTTTTTATATTGTAGTAGTACACAAAATGTTTATCTATCAAGTTCGGAGGGCTTTAACTCATAATTTAAAAGGTTACCAATAGGATATTAATTATCAATCGATCATTTGAGTTTTGTTAGATAATAATTGTAAAAAAACAAAAAATGTATAGCTAAAGAATTTGTATTAAAAAAATACACACACACACACACACGCGCACGCGCATATATATATATTTGCTTGAACATAAAATAGAGTGTGAAATGGAGCCAAGTTAGTTATACTTGTTAAAGATTTTTAATTCATGTTTTATTAAAATTTTCTTATGTTCTTATTATGTAAAATAAAATAATTCATAAAAAAAAAAAACCAAAAAATAATATAAAATAAAATATAATATTTCTATTGTTTCAGAAAGCGGGGTAACCAACCTAGTGGCGATTTCACTGAATAATTAATACGGCATTGTACACATATCAAAGTTTTAGAATACTACATTGATTTTTTAAACAATATTATTGATCATTAGGAACTAAAAAGAAAAGAAAAGCGGACTTTATCATAAATATATTTTTTGAAAATTATGGCTCCAAAAATGTATATAAAAAAAATTAATAAATTAATTAAAATTATAAAATACTATACATATTTATATTTTATTACATAAAATATAATAACTAAGGAAAACGGTTTTAACTTTTTGTTTAAACTTTTTTTTTAAAATATATCTTTATTTACATTGTTAAAAGTTTATGTGTATGGATCTGTCAATTATGTATGTTTCCCCTACCCCCTTCATTAACACTTCAGCATTCTATTAATTTCTTTCTTTTTTATTAAGAAAAACAAACTGTAACTGGTTTTTTTTCTTCATATAAACATTTTCTAAAAACTATTTTTTAACCTACATGGGATCTGTTGATGATAACTGCTTCTTCGCGGTCTTCTGATGACAATTCCTTGTCTTCCCATCCCCAAATACTACTATGAGTTCCATCACCAGTTCGATCAACACGTTTGCGTATCATGTCCATAGACACTGTTTTCAAATCATAAGCCCAGCCTATTTTAGAAAAGAAATCTATAAACCCAGTAGTTAAATTAGCACGATAATTTCCCAATTCTGCTGCTTTGTAGTCCCATGGAAATACATGATGATAGTTATGCCACCCTTCACCAAGAGCACCTAATGCTACACCAATATTTTCAGAAGGATTGATAAATCTGCAAATAAAAATAAAATGTAGGTTATACCAAAATGTATTTTTAATAACAAATTACTATATATTCTTTATATTGTATTTAGCAGTGGTATCCAATATTTTTATAGCAGGTAAAAAATCCAAAATACATTTTGATATTGTCGTTAAAAAAATTATTTGAGGAGTGGCAGAGATGTAATAAGATTGAAAATAGAAAATTTTATTAATTTATGAAGGCAAAAAAGTAATTTCTTATTTTCTTTTTATTAAATTTGACTAATTATCTCATATTAAATACTCAAATAAATCGGGTGATCACTTAATTGAAGAATATAGATTATTTCAAAAACTATTTAAGTTTCTGAAATTATTTTTATGACAATATACATTTTATACACTTGTAATATTTTATTCCAAAGCACAATATTTTCAGAGCGGTTTGTGAAAATTTAATTTTGGAGGAGTAGTTTATGATTTATAAGTATTTAAAGTTTGATGAGTAGTGGCACAGGTGCAAAATGTTAGTCCACAAGTCCCCTTATCTAAACTTGAAGTAACTTATGCTATAACTAATTTACCAATTATTTGAAATTTTATTTTAAATATTAAATAATCTACTTTGGAATATGAAATTAAAAATATATATTAACTTTAAAAAAACAATAAAAATATTAAAAAATATAATTCTCTTTCAAAAATATTGAGTAATATAGCCTCAGTCATGGCATTTGTGTTAGTTGTCAATTATGATTAGTGTGAGTTGTATACGCCACTACCGACCAAAAATGAAACGAGTGATTTTTGCTCAAAACACACTTAATAGGAAAAACTTTCTACCTTGTAGAGTTGTTCTGATTTAATTAATTATTTTTTTTTTTTATTAGAAAGAAGATTTTTTACAGGAAACATTGGACTTTGATTTTATAACTTAAAACAAAAATAATGAAAAAAACAAATGCTTATGAAAATTGGTCATATTTAAAATTGTATTATATGGTTTTGAAATAAAATTTTAGGAATCCAAGTCCAATATGCCTTGTAAGAAGAGTTTCTATTTCAGATAAAAAAAAAATTTTGAAATCAGATCACTTTATGAGGCTTGAATTTTTCTGTAAAATAAGTTTTTAAGCAAAAACCAAGTCATATGCAGGCTTCCTAACACAAATTAATATTATATTTTATAGTTACTTGTCATAAGGTCTATCACCCCACATATGAGCAGCACTATTTACAAGCCAAGTCATATTTAAAGTGAATGTATATCGGAACATGGTAGCAACAAACCACGAATTGGACCATGTTTCACCCCACATAAATACAGGCACACAGGTTGGAACCAAGAAACATAAGACCGGCATCAACAACAAATAATACCTAAACAATATTTTTAAATTAATACTTCTGAATATTTTAAAATAGGTTTATATTTACGTCATCTGGAATACTACAACTGGATCCCGATCTAAATCACTCATATCAATACCACGTCCTTTTTCTTTTATTTCCGGGTGTTTACGGCATAATAACCATCCAACGTGAGAAAAGAAAAATCCACGTTTGGCATTATGAGGATCAGCGTTTGTTTCACTGTACTTATGGTGCATACGATGATCTCGGGCCCATTCATAAATATGGTTCTATAATCAAAATAGGTGAATTCAAATTAAATTGCTTACAATTATGATACATAAATATAGATATAATTATAGGCAAGTTAACCTAATTTCCAAACATTGTAACATTCTGCTCTACCAAACTAATAAACTTGGTCTAACAAACTAATTGATAAATATAGGATAAAAATACAATAACATATTCTAAAATATTATTATATAAAAATAATTTTAAGGGTTACTTGTTTAAAAATCTTAAATTACGTTTTTAAACTTTTAGTTAGAATTTTATGTATCTAAAAACTAAAATTAGATTATGTTACAAAATCAATAAATATTATCAAATTAATGTTTTATGAAATAAAATTCCTTTGGGTCCACAATATGTACCATTAATTTTACAACTTGGTAATTAATAAGCAGCAAATTAATAAAACATAAGTATATCTAGTTTTAAAATAATGGTAATTGGATTGTTTGTGTATAGGTAATATGAAGGTTTTTAAATACTTAAATACCTATATTGATAATTATTATTATTATCAATATTAGATAATAATAGAAAAGATAATTAGTATAAAGTTACATTAATAGTTATATACTTGTACAATAATGATTTGATATAATTTAAGTTTGAAATAAATAAATATGTGGTAATTCCTTTTTATACATAAATAATTGTCTTTCTGTATAATTTTATAATATACCTTTGTTAAGACATATTAAATCAATATAATTGTTGAATATTTTGTAACTACTTTCAAAATTAAGTTTTTTTTACTTTATAAGTCAAGACTGATATAATAAATTTAAGCAATTTTTAACTTACCTCAAAGGCAATTGTATTGAAGATCATTAAAATAATACGTAATGGAAGTTTTCCTTTGTATGATCTATGTGCCCATAACCTATGGGCTCCAGCAGTAATTCCCAATCCAGACATTTGATACAGTAAAATTGCTAAAATATGAAAATCAAATTGAAAACAATGCACATGATTAATTATAAAAAATATAATAAATATAAAAAATTAAAAGTTACCCCAAATTGATGTTGCTATTTTTGCAGAAGCAAACATTAGGTATGCACCATATAGTGCAGCTATATGTAGGTAAACAAATAATACAACATTTCGCCAGACAATTTGTCTTTGATATCTGTATGGTCTGTATTTGTTATTCTCAACAGTTTCTCCTTCAGCTATCTGATTTCCTTCATCAACAACAGATGGTTCTGAATCATCTTCATTGAATAAAACACTAGGCGCGCCAACTGGACGCTTGGTCATATTTGGGGCCATTTTTAAAAGTTATTCCTATTTTAACATAAAAAAATTTAATTTAAACCAAAACATTATTCAGTCAACATATTTTTTTTTTTGTTCATAATTATTAACACTTTGTTTTCTTAACTAAAATAATTAAGTATTACATTTCAAAGTAATTTCTTTTTTATAATTTGAAATGTTTTGAATAATTTTTACATCATACCATTGATTATTAACAGTATAATAATACTATTTATAATCAATAGTTATATTCAATATTACATTATGATATAGAGTTTTAAAATAAATGTATAAGCTTTTAATTCCTTTTCCTTAATTGATATCATTATTTCTTACTGACAATAATATGTACAATATACACTTATGTAAATAAAAACATACAGAAGTAAATAATAATATAGTAAAAATTAATTTTATGTGCCCAATTATTATACAACAAAATTAATTCAAAGCAAATACATCATTAACTGAATCAGTTAAAAAAAGTTAATTAACACGGCAATTGTAATTTATATTTTTTAATCAAGTGTTTGATTTAGGTGGATAAATTTATTATATAGAAAACACACGTAGGCCATTTAAAATATTACAGTTAAAAAAAAAGTTAAACAAGTTTCTTAACTTAAGACAATGTCTCATAAAATGATTGTTCGGCAAAACAAATTTTGTATCATTAGCTTTAAAAGTATAGTGAATTAACCTAATATCAAACTTGAAGGTAAAATATCCGTATTTGTACGTTGGTTTTTACAAATAATTTTGTTTTGTTTAAGTCAACTATTGGAAAAAATAAATGCATATAACAATTTAAATTTAATCAAAAGTATCTCACAAGTGTGAACAAAACATGTAAACAGTTATTAATATTATTATTCATACGCAGAATATACTTCAAACACTGCTCTATAATAACACCTATTATTTTTAGTAAAATGGTACAGAAAAAAAACAATATTTTTTAACAAAATACTGACGTCATCATTGTTCACATAAATTTCAGTTGCACAATAATAATGCATTAATACTCAACATCGTATGTTAAATATAATATATCACAAGCAAAAAAAAAAAACGCTCAACGACAAAATAAATACTGCCTTATTAGGTTTTTATGGTATTATGTACTATTGTACCTATCGACATTGAGTCAAGGTTATTCACAAGGGATTTTCGTAATATGAAAACTGCACATTTTTCACAGGTTTCTTATGCGGAATGTGCTGTTTATATTATACACATAATTATTGCAGAAATCATATATTGATATTAATCGGTGTCAATACGTAATAAACAAATTATGATTTAGGATTGTAGATTATTTATATCAGGTAATATTTTTATGCTCATATACCTTGTTAACAGGTGCTTACGTAAATTGTAAACATTGTTAGTTGTTACGATAAGTTAGTGGACTTAGACGCCAAAAGGAAAATATGAAATATTTTATAATATGTCCTATTGTGTGGATAACTGATAAGTAATTAGTAACTATATTCTATTCAGCGAGAAAAGTTATTTATTGAAATATGTTGTTTTATAAATATGAAAACCGTATTATTTAGCGTCGATAATAATTGCATATATATATTTTTTAAATTTATACAATTATTTCATAAATATTACAATAATAGAAAAATAGCAACTACGCACAATAACTAGTAAATTCAGATTACTAACTTGTCAATTACCTATCTAAATATATACAAACATAATTATAAATTATTCAAACTTCATTTGGAACGAAAGTATTTATATGTATTCATTATTATACCCGCTGCGAATTATATTGTTTTAATAGATAACTGCAGTTAATTAAGAAATAGAAATTATTTGATTTCTTAGTATAGACTATAATTAATTATTTAAACTTTCCATCGAAATACTTATGTACAAATAAATAAGAATACAAATATTATTTAAATTTAAGCACAAGGTTACAATAATAATTTATTGATTTTTATAAAATACAAGCATAATTCAATTCAACGGTATCGCGAAGCGCATTTAGTTAAAAGAATTGTATTCATTTTTTCTACGCCGTACACGATTTAATCACGTGAATTTTTTTTTTTCATAATTCTTATATATCCAACAGATATTAAGTTTAGGCCTATTTCATATTTTAGTAGAACAAAAACAATATAGATAATAATAAACATAAATGATTAGAACGCACATTGATATATTGTTAGTATTATTTATAAAAACGATTATATTTACTGATATCAAAGTTTAATTATTACTATAAGTATTATAACAATGTTGGTAATAGTTTTTAAACATATTTTATAAAAATATAACTCCCAACAAAATTACATAAAAAGGAGTTATGGAAATTCTTTATCGGTTACCGCTTATCGAAAATAAACAAGTAAACACCGAACTATAAAGTTTTTGTAATTACTTTTGTAGGTTAGGTTAAAAAAATAGGCAAAAAATAGTAATTAGTATAAGTGAATTATATGTATTCATGTAATGTAAACTAAACTTGCATTCTCTTCTTATTGTTAAGTGATTCTCAACAACCCATTAGCTTTAACCCTCTAAAAATAAATTTTTAATCATTCAAATGTAATGTCTTTACGATCTAATTCTTTAGAAAACTTACTACGAACGTAAATATTTCTATTTAATCACTCTGTATATGTCACTATAAAAAGTATATATATATATTATCAATTTAATGATATAATAGGGCTGTATTAAGATCTAGGGCCCCTTTAAGGCTACTCTATTCCAGAAGTAGGGTTACGCCTATAGTAATTCATACGTCTTGTTCTTTAAACTAGAATACAAGTTATGATGTTAGTAGAGAAAAATGTATTATTGCAAAACAAGTTTTATCCAGAAGCCAATTCCTTGAAAAAATTTCTCTTTTTTACCGCTAAAAAAAAAAGATTGAATTGATATTGAAAAATAAATTTTATGATAAATCAATGAAAGAAATGTTTGTATAAAAATGCACTTCACACACATATATATATATATAATACTTTTATTGAGTTCTATAAGATTTCTTTTTTCACTAAAAATGTAACGTTTACTTTTTGAGTCTAATAATAAATCTAACTAACGATAATCACAATTGTTATTTTAACAAGATCGTAGAGGTCATATACATCAGAAATACACAAACATCCTGCGCCAATCCGAATGATATGACTAATTGTCAATTAGGTAATAGTCGCATTAAAGTGTCTACATTTCAAAATAATACTTCCCAGTACGTATTTAACCTTATGTTATTGTTAAACTCTAAAAATAAGAACAAAATTGACCTCAGGACTACGTGAAAATTGCAATGTGTAATTAAATATTAACTTTAGGTGGACCAATAGGCGAAAGTTCTGAAAAAATGGTCAATTCAAAATAAATTTTATAAATTTTCAACTCGTCGTAGAATCGTGTTATATAATTTGAATATCCGGGATTACAAGGTGTAAGTAAAGGAGGTAGTCGAATGTCCGATTTCAAAGTACGACCAAAACTATCAAATTTCACCTTTGGTTTAACAAATAATTATAAATTAACAAAAGTTTATTAATATTTGATTTTTACGATAACACTCTAGAGACTGAATCGTGAGAGTTTTTAAAAATAAATACTAAGAACACAGGAGTAAAAGAGTAATGCAAAACGGAAGAATAAAAATAACGATATAAAATAAAAATCAACAATAATTATAGACTACAAATTACGTAATTTTTTTTTTAATTATTGATTTATTGAGTAAGCAATATAATACGTACGGAAACAACTGAAAATATTTTACTGAAGTAAAATAGTTAATATTTCATGGCTAACTAAAACTACTGTAGTATTGTACTACAATTTATATTCCATCAACAACTTTAGATAAATAACACTGATAATACTATTTGGTAAAACATTTAAGACGTCACACCCGGATGTGTTGTCTGTCTTCCAAACGTACATCACAAAATGTTATTAAGCAGTACTATATAGTTTTGTGTTGTGCTTTAATATTAAAGTGAATAAACTAATAACACAATTTTAAGATAAGAACATTATTTGGGGCATTTGTAAGCTTTTATTGAAATATTAATTTTAAAGTGAGTTATAACTGTATAAAATATTGTAATTTTAAAATACTCTGAAGTATATCTAAAGTTGCTTCAAAATTAAAATATAAATAAAAATTTACGAAATTACCTAGAAAAATGTCTTATCCTAAAATTTGGGTATAAGTTAATTCACTCTAATATTAAAACTAATATCACAAAATTAGTTCAACTGAATACAAATTTATGATGTTGAGATACATCTGGTGCTATCTTAAGCATACAATTAGTTTCCATAAAGTTAAATATTTAGTAATATTATACTTATTGGTCTAGACTAATAGATTCAATGTTTTAAATTTCTTAATAGTTAATTTAGTAATATAATCAAACATTTTATTTTACTACTTTGAAACTACAATCCTTATTTACTGTGTTTGTACGGTAGGTATGACCTAAGAAAAAATAAATTAAAAAATATACTAAGGATTTTATAACAATTTATTAATATCAATTTAAATACTTTTAAAAATAGATTTTAATTTAGTTAAACATAGATTTTTTTTTAATATTAATTATTAACTAAGAACATTGAGAATTTCAGATATAATAAAAAATCATTTTAAAATTGGTTACCTATTTGAAAAAAATATGTATCAATTATATTTAACATGACAATAGGTTTTATCATTATATCTAAGGTCATATGTCTATTAAGTATTATGTATTCACCGACATATTTTTATAAAAATGATATCGGTTGATTAATTATAAAGCACATTAATACCTACTCCATATTTTTGTCATACAATATAAAAATGGGTAATTTTTTTTTACCTTGATATTGTCAACAGTTTTTAACTCAACACAATGATATGAATAACATTGATCAAATTATTTTGATACAAAATGTATGTAAAATATTAATAATAAAAATAAGTTTATATATTAGATACAACTAAATGTTTAAATATAAAGGTATAAATGACATTATTTTAAATAAGTAGTTAAAAATATTTGACCTATTAACGAGTTCACAAAAGTGAACATGTAATAAATAACAACTACCATATTGGAGTATAGAACAACATAAGATACCTTGAACTACTATTTGATCACTAATTTACCTGAATAATATAAATTATGTATAATATTAAATTTAATAATATACCATACTGTGGCGTGGTCATACGCTCAACTGCGGAAATGCTCCGAGTATATTTATCGGCCAGTGTTGCTAGCTCCCAGATGGGTGACCACCCGGACTTTTAGCAACAAATCTTTGCCACACATACACAATGTGTTTTAACAACCTATATCCCACCCCACAATAAGCCTATTATAAAATCCTACAAACAGCTAATGGCCATAGTTGCCGGACTTAAGATAAAAATAATAATAATAATAATAATATACTTTTATAATTCACATATTTTAATATTTATTGTGTCATATACATTTAACATATTAAAAGTTGAATAGGTGAAATTTATTATTATATCCTATAAATATAGAGAATTTCTCTCGCTAAGTACAGATTACATTAGACAGATACAGACAAGCAATGGTCTATTAAAATTTTCAATGATGTACAATAATTTATAGACTATTTTATGTTAATCATAAGGTATATGGATGCTTAAGACAGTACATCGATACAATAAGCAATAGTAACTAAAACGATATCAAAGTGAGAAAAAATGTCACCATGCAACCAACAACAAATTAATAATATTAAAATCATTTTTGTTTTTTATTTCTTACTATTATTTTTGAAACTGTAGAAATTACATCTTTTTGTAATTTTAGTGGCATGACCAAAAACTGATTTAAACTCAACTTCATTTTACAACATTTTTAAGAAAATAGCTGGGATTAAAATGTTATCTATAATCATGGTCAAGACAATAATTTATCATAGTTGTACCTTGTTATTATAATCAAAATAATCAAAAATTCGTCAAAAACTAAAAAAAAAGATTTTAGGAATGGAAGCATGCTTACAGTGTCATTACTTATAGTGTTGAATGTATTTTTGTTTAAACTATTTACTTAATTGTTTTGTTAACAATTTGATTAGTTGATATAAAAAGTAAAATCAAAATTAAGAATTTAAAAAACTAATTAATTTTATTGTACTTATCTAAAATTAAAAATATATAATCATTTTTTATTTCAAAAAATCTAAGTATAAATATTTTTTATAATTGTTGCCATACAATTATTGATGCTTTACAATATTTGTTTTTTATATAAGTAATATAATATTGTAAATAATAAAAGTCTAATCAATTTTTTAATAATTTACATATTTTAAGAAAATAAACTAACCAAGCAGAATATTTTTTGAGAATTATGTTGTACAAAAATTGAATTTCAAATAAATAATTATTTAATTATAACAATTATAAATTTAAACGAATATAATAATGTGACATTTTGCAGATCTCAATACTTATAGCTTTATAGGTAATAACTACTCTTTTAAAATTTGATTTTTATACACCAGTTATCAATTTTTTTTTTTAATAAAACATTTTCCAAATAAGTACTTTTTGAGATAATGAGTTTTAAATTAAAACATTGATTCAATATAAATTACTTAATGTTGTTAAAAAATATATATCTAATATGTTGACCTTGATTTTCATAAGTTTCGTAAATTCATCAGAAGTGAATTTAATAAATAGTGTAAAATTTTTTATATAGAAAAACTGTCATGTAATTAAAAAAATAATTTTCTTTTTACATTTTTTGTTTAGCATACAAATACGTGTATTGATTTAATTAACAAATTATTTTAATAAGTTTGGAAATATTGACCAAGCAAAAATAAGGTTTTTATTTTGAGTAAATATTTAGTATGATTTAAAGACTAAGTATACTATCAAATCATATCATAATTTATCTAAAATATTTATGGTCAACAACAATTCTGATAAAACTATATAAATTTTTTAAAACGTCATTAGGTGAGTTACTAAATAACAATATGATTACTATATAGTAATATAAAATCAAAATTAATGCTAACTACATATTTATTATACAATTGAATTGCAAATTAATTTTTATAAGTATTTAAAAATACAAATATATAACTCACATGTATACAGACATAAATAAAATAATAGGTATACAAATGTTCCTAAAGTTAAAGTTAAGGTCATCTTATCCAATTTTATTAACAGTTAATATTATTTTTATAGTTATATTTAATTTAATAATTAATATTCTCAATAGATACCATTACAAAATATTTAATATTAAGTTAAAAATAGTTATCTTTAATATGTATTAAATAAAATAAGATTAATGTAGATTTATTTAAAGATCATGAAATGCATTTTTTAATTATTTTATAAAACTTTATGTAATACAAATTATTAATAGGTACCTACCACTCTGTGTTAGTTTTATTTTTCAATTACAAAATTACATCTATACATTTCTGTTTAAAAAAAAAGCATAAATAAATTACTAGGTATAGTATATTATCTAATATTATAATTTAGTTACGTTATGAACCTATCTTAAAAGGTGTTCTGGTGTTGCCACAGGCTATGCAAAAAATAAATTATTGCATTTCATAATTTAAATTAATATTTTTTTAATATTATTTTAGTCTTAATAAAATTCAAAGGACAAATCAAATTTTCAAAAATTATTTTTCTTAAGTTAAATAGTATCTCTAAGCTGAACAGATATGTCTTGCTTAAATTATATATACCTTACTAGTATTAGTTGAACTATTTAAATATTTTTAACTTCTTTAAACTTAATTACTGCATAAATTAAATCTTTATGAAAACAATTTTTTGATCAAATTTAAGGAATTTTACAAGAGTAGACATCATAAATTATAAATTATAATTCAATAAACACAGCTTATTGAGTTAGGTTTGGTTTAGTCAAAAATGTATTGCTTAATTAATACAAATTCATAACTAAAATAATATTTCTGAAATTTGATATAGTTTAAATAGTTTAACACCTACATACAAATAAGGTCAACCAATATAAGCGTTTATTTAACTAATTAACTTGCTAATGATAGTTAATATCATAGTGATTATCAGCACAAACAATTACTGCAATAATTATAATTTATAATATTAATAAGCCATTAGAACAAATTATTTACAATTTTAAAAATTGAAAACATCATAGAGATCAAACACGAATAGGACCAACAAAATCAATATAAGATGCAATATTTTATTTGGCAGAAGGTACAAAAAAATTGAAAACGCTCCAAGTTTAATTGGTTTAAATAAGACGTCCAATACAGTGGTAATATGAGAAAAATAAACGGTAAAACAAATTAAATAATATCACATTAATAATTTAGTTGTATTAATTACCTGATATTCCAATCCAATTTATTGTAAGTATTTGAACGCGTATTGAATACACGTATTACAGGAAAATGTACCTAATATTAAGTATAAATGTTAACACACGAATTTTTCTATTTTTAAGACAGACCGCAATCAGAACGACAAAGGTCGTGAGACCAAAAACAGTACATATTTATTTTCGAATTCAAAAAAATAATGCCTCCAATTGCGTTGTACAAAATTACAGGCCGCGTCAAAAGGGAAACAAACTAAATTTCGTAAGGTATTATTTTTATTAAAATTGTAATTTAATACGAATGCCCGAAGACACCACCAAGATTTTTTCGTATACGATATCGATATGTTTATTATAATATTAAAAGACGAAACGAGTTTGAGTACGAATGACACCAATACGGGCCACGACGTCACAGTAGACGGCAAGAACTGAAAAGAACGAAGTTTTATTCAATTACTTATTAGTTAATAACCTAATATACCTATGGACATTGGACACGACTGGGAAACGAAAAATTAACGGACGACCCCTTTCTGATAAAAACGTGATAAAAAAAACGTGACGTAATCGCGGCCGTATCCCCACTACCCCGTTAAAATGGAGCGTAGTGCGACCCATAGATAATATTATATGTGCGCACCGGAACAGCTACAGCAGCTGTAGTTGTCGAGCCACACGGTGCCAGGTCATCAGTGTCGACGTGTTATACGGTAATATCCAATGATAGAAAAAGCGCGTAAAAGTGCAACGATTTCTCGACCCAGAGGAGGGTTACAACGAAACACAAACGACGATTATCTAGGTAATGCATACGTGGTGTTTTTTGTAGTCGTTTCGGCCGCCCCTAATGGCTTATGAGCTATGGCTAATCCCTATTATCGTCGGACCACTCGATTTTCCAAATGATCAGATAGAATATTTAAAATTTATATTTATTTACGACCTGACATAATACGCATTATTGTTATTATTATTTATTATATTGTTACCGATAGAAATTGAGAACCTTGAGTAAGTCATATGACTCATCCATATCATCCTACGTTAAGAATTAATTCGTGAACGCTTTACGGTAATGTCATATAATAAAACATATATTAAATAGTCACAAAATCGTACACCACGTCCAAAGCAATTGTTATACTTAAAACGTGCTATAAAAAGGCGCCTTTACTTGTGGATTGATCACTATTGACTTTCACCTACCCACAAACTAATTATACAGTTTAACATACCTTTCTAGTTCCATTATATTACACAAAATAATATTAATTATGGCATGATTAAAATTATAATTTCTCCTCTATAAGTCTAAAATAAGTATTAACTTCATAATTCCTATTGTATCCAACGTATGTTATGTATTTAGGTATGTGTTAAGACAAATAACTCACTTTATTAAAGTTAAACTACATAATCTCAACCAAGGACCTCTAATTTCTTTTGAATAA
Organism: Pentalonia nigronervosa; assembly: GCA_014851325.1. Taxonomy (NCBI): domain Eukaryota; kingdom Metazoa; phylum Arthropoda; class Insecta; order Hemiptera; family Aphididae; genus Pentalonia; species Pentalonia nigronervosa. Next base: position 39,708 of record JACXSJ010001857.1, on the reverse strand, counting down.
AAATCCAAGTTGAAACTTAAAAACCAATTTATTCTATACACGCTTATATAGTATATGATTCATTTGTTATCTAAGTACGGGAAGCTGCCAAACCTTAAAATACACCTTAAACCATTCAATTTAATAACACTCAATTTAACAACAGTTGAATTTCTCTATTTTCAATCATACCTGTAAATAAATACCATATCTAAAACAGCATCTAACCTATACAAACGTTTTTACTTAAAAGTAAACACTGAAAGTAAAAAAAAATTGAAAATAAAAGACGAGTACCTAATGATGCACAGTTTTACAAAATATTGATAACCTTTTGTTGAAAACATTAATAATAGGCAACTAATAACATTTAGGTACATGGTTTATTCTGATTAGTGTTAAATCAGATACATTTTTTTGATAATAATCAAGAACATTAATATTAGAAATATAAATAAATTTATGAATGTAAAAAGTAGAAATATACCAATACTCAATAAAAAATTTAAATCCACCAGTATAATATTATATTAGTATCACAAACAAAATGCACAAATTCATAAGCATATAGAATTGTATATTGATGAGGTTGATTGCTGATATTTCGCACATTTGAACTGCAATAATATGTCATACAGAATCGATAATTTCCTGATGTGACCGCTGATAAATAATTATTTTGATAAGTATACCTAAACTTAAATTTATATTGTTATCTATAATTTGATTATTTCCTAAACTCATTGTACTATCTGTTGTATTAAAAAGCAGTATGGTGTTATTGTTAATACATAAATAATAATTATATATTTTAACATTTCACTTGTTTTTAGTGCATATATTAATATAGATTGCAATATTAATTATCTTGTAACAGCAAATATATTGTTGAGTTAAATATATTACTTTTATAATAAATTCAATCAACACAGAAGACCACTTTATTTAAGATTATTGATTCACTGAAATGTCAATTGGTTAATACATTTATGTGCATAAAAAAATTAATTTTACTAAATATAAATTTAATGAAATACCTCAAATTATTAGACAAGTTATAATTACCTTACAAATGAGATAAGGCAAAATAATTAAAAGTCAGTTAAATTTATTATAATATGGGTGAAGGATAACTAGTTACAAACTGTAATTTTTATTTTTTTAGTTTTTTTAAGTTATTACTGAAGCATTATTTTTATTCAATTATTCAAAAATATAGTTAAATACAATAAAAATTTTTAAAAATTTTAACAAAATCTATGAAAAACTATTATGGTTGTATAGATGCTATTAAATAATAATAAGTCAAAGCACTTAAATCAAAATACAAGTTTTTTGTTTAATAAACAATATTATAATATTAAGATCAAATTTGTAATAAAAATAAAGAAAGAAATATTTCTTTAATAAGTGTAGGTATATTAAACTGGAAATTATCATTTAGGTAACCAAATTTCAAGTATTTAAGATAAGATAACTAATTATTAATCTTCAATTATATATTGTAATATAATAAGTAGTTGTTTTATCAATCCACATTTATTTAAAACATTCAACAAGTTATAACACAGTATATTTAATGTACTTTAAAATAAATTTAACTATCAACTTTAATTTGAAAAATTTTATTGAATAGGTATTAATTTAAAATCATTGGCATTATGACAGCCTGTTTATCACAATGGTTGTGGTTATGTAGTATACAAGTCTCTATGTTCTGTATTACAAAAATTATACCAGTTAAATATTAGTACATAATGGTATGAATATACATTTACAATGTGTGACTCATGTAAATTCTAAATCCTAGTTAAGTTACATGAATATGATTTCAATTTTTCATAATCAATAATATTATGAAATATAATTAGGGCCAATGAAACATTTAAGATAATTTTTATAATATTATCTTATATCATAAATTAATTATTACAATTATTACAAAATTATAATTTATATTAGGCATTTTTAATACTATATTGTATCTGATACACATAATGGAACTATAAAAGTCAATACTTCGTAGTTTATACTCTTTTAATATAGACACCCAACCAGAAGATAATAATATAATGATAAAGTGAATATGGATGAATGATTTGACTATTTAATATACTATAACAGTAAATGACTAACAGCACTTAGACCTGAGACAACTTAATGGGTGTTCGTAAATTAGATAAAAATTAATTAATTTAAATAAAATGCAATTAAATGAATAAATCTAACAACTCGCATAATCGGCAAACATAATTGAATTTATCACGCAAAAGTGTACAAAACTTACCTTTCAAACAATGTATCTATGACTCAAATTCCTTTGAAACCAAACTAAAAACAACTAATAATTCGATAAAAATTTAGATTACAACAATTTTTGACTGGTTAAGTCCCCGATTAATCATTTTTTTAAAAATAATTTGACCAAAACTTGATAGAAAAATTCGGCACATCAAAAGAAAGTTTCTAGAGATTGAGGTTACGTGTGTTCATCGATTCCTCTTTAAATCTCCCTGGAATTTTTCTCAACCGTGATAACATAAAATAATAGTATCACAAATAATATCATAAGATACTAGATAGTGTCTACCCACAGAATGCACACACACACATATATATATATAGATATAACATAACTGTGACCTCGATTAAAATGGAGGAAAATAACTTCATAAATTAACAATTTAGTTGATAATGCATACTGTGGTGACTACCATGGCTATAGATAATATGGGTGCGGACACAAATTAAGATATACTTACTATTTACTATATCTTAGTTCGTAGTTGCGAAAGGCTGAATGGCCTTTAACAAATATCACAATAAGTAAAGTCAGAAAGTTATTAAATGATCACGTGAATAAAATGATGAGGTTGTGGCGCCATCTACTGTATAGAACTTATACTGCAGATTTATGCAGACGATGAAGTGCTATACGTCTACATAACTAAATAAGTATTTTTAATTTTTGTTGAACACTGCTAGCTTTCCCGGCGAATTGTCGTGTTAATTTCGAATTGTAACGTTGTTTTGATTTATTATGCATTTTCTATGATCTTACACAAATTCATAATAGATTTTTAGTAGTATTTGATTTAATTCTTAAAACTCATTATAATGGCTAATTTTTGCGTAAAATGTCCACATAAAGTTTCAAAAATTACTTTCGAGGTTCCTAAAAACGAAGGTGAAAGAAATAAATGGGAAAATGTATTAAAAATTGTTCTTAAAAAAATTTACCAAGTGTGTGCTTCACATTTTAAGGAGAGTGATAGTCTATTAGGTATGTATATATCACTTTGTAATATAACTTATTTATCTTAACTGTCGCGACCCGCGATAACATTTATGCAGTTAGCTTGATGACAATAATATGTTCGCCGTTCAGTTGTCCGTCGTAGTCAATTGAACGTTGTACTACTGCCTACCTAAGATTATTATTTGTAATAAAACAAATTTAGGCTTAAGAAAATTACAGTCCACTTAAGTATCGAACATTTTGGTTCATTCGTCCGGATTTTAGTGTATTTATCTGCAGTAATGATCATTCGAGGTGCAGTTGTTCAAAGACCAGAGTATTGAAAATTAGAACAGTATCAACATTCGCGTTAGCATAAAGCGGGGTGACTAACATTGGTGTGCTGTTCAAAAGTTGCTTCAAAGAGGTATCAACCAGTATTGCAAAATCAGAGTAACAACTATTATCAATACATCGAAAATATAAGAGGTAAGAGCTTCCTTATTATTGACCGTTTTTAGAAATCCATAATAAATTCCATTCCCGAATAAGTACAGTATTGCGAAAATGTGGTTTAAGTAGCGTTATCTACAATATTAAATTAACATTAAAATCTAGCAAGTTGCGTTAAGGTATATAATATATATAACATATATCAAGTCTATTGTAAAATGCCAGATAACGCGAAGCTCGTAATCGTCGTGGTATTTTAAAGGGCAAACTAGAACGATAAATTCTACCAAGGTTAACACAGAGGACATTTATATCGCAGTCATTAAAACAAGAAGTGATAAATATGAAAAAATATGAATTGAATTTGACAAAACACAATTAGAGATTAAAGAAAGCCTGTGTTAGTGAAAAACAAGAAATATACACAAATGAGTTTGAAGACTTATATTTTCAAACTGTAGCGGAATGTGAAAAAATAATTAATAAATCGAATAATATTAACGGTACACAATAATGAATACTACATCAAAGATTATGGAAAAATCGATATAAAATCGTCGAGCTACAATGATAGTAATATTCCAATGTTGTCAATCATAACACTTGCTGCAATCAACATATCACTATTTTCGGGGATTACAAAGATTGGTCAGCATTTAATGATATGTTTATGGCCTTTGTTCATATGAATGACTCGTTATCGCTAGTTCAAAAGTTTTTTTATTTAAAATTATTTATGACAGGTACAGCTGCCAACGTTATACAATCGTTCGAAACCACTGCAAAAAATTATAATACTGCATGAAAAAAAAACAGCAAGATACGGCAATAAAGTTTTAGCACAAGCACATACAAAGGCTATATTTGACTTCGAGGCGATTTCCATTAAGTCTTTAATCAAATTACGTAAATTAACCGATTCGGTAATTGCTCATATGAACGTATTAGAAATATTGGATCAAACTCCAAAGTCGTGGGATCGTTGCTGATACATGTAATCACCACGAAGATGAATCCAGGTATATTAACTGGAAATGGAAACTCCTAAAACCAATGTAGCATAAATTAATGTTGTATTTAATTTGTGTTATCAAGTTGTTGATAACATACCTACAAAAAAGGTATTACGTTCTAGAAACTGTTAAGTCGGCAATGCAGATAAATGTTCGTCCTCAGTCTACAACTACCAAAAAAAGTAATGATAATAATCAAAATAAAATACGTGCTACATCATCGTATTTTGCCGCTGACAATATAAAATGTTTTTTTGGAAACAATCACATACCACATACAAATGTCCAAAATTTTTAGATATGACAGTTTCTCACGAATTCAAAAGGTTATGAATTTAAATTTATGCAAAATTTGTCTACAAATACATACGGTCAAAAAAATGCAAATTTAAAAATGTTTTAAATGCAATAAATCACAAAACTTGTTATTACATTTAGTATAAGTTATTCCTGAATCAAATAATGAAGAAAATGAAGTCAAAATGAACGTTGATTCTGAAGCTAACACGACAGTAACAGCACACGCATAATCATAATAACCAAATAATATTGCCATTTGCCGACAGTCATAGTACACGTTATCGAGAGCAGTGGTTTACCCGTTATTTGTCGTGCATTATTGGACTCTGTATCGCAGAATAATTTTATAACCGAAGATATGGCTCAAATATTACATACCAAACAAGAAAAAGTTAATTGTTCAGTATCAGGAATACAATTATCGTCGCACATTGCTCGTATAGCAATAACTATTAAACTAACATTTGGAATAAATGATTATCAAAATGAAATCAATTGTTTAGTATTATCAAAACTAACAAGATAAATGCTACGATAAAACCGATCTACCTGCGTAATCTTAAGCACCCGTCGGCATTGAACTCGCTGACCCACTATTTACGCAGCTGCAAAATATAGATATAATATTAGATGCTGGTGTGTTTTTTGATTTATAGTGTCAGGAACAGATTAAGTATGACCCGCATAAATTTGCATTTCGAAAAACGCAACTATTTTTATAGGATAGATTGTATGTGGTTGTATAGTCAGTAAACGATTTACAATTGATTCAATTCAATTACAAAATCGCGTTGCTCACGTTGAATAAAAAGAATGATATAAGTGTGGGTAAAAAAATATCTACATTTTGGAAATTAGAAGATTGTTCATCGGATAACATATACACATTAGGTGAAATTAAATTTAAAGACCATTTTGAAAAATCTATTATACAAGATATTTACGGGCGGTTTGTGGTGAAATTGCCGTTTCGTGACTCGGACGTCAGTTTGGGAGATTCACGTAGTGCTACGCTGCGTCGATTTAAATTTTTAGAAAAACGTTTTAGTAAGAATCTATATCCTTGCTCAATATATACATTTTTTTTGCAGGAATATGCATTATTAGAGCATATGGAATTAGTTGATGAACATGAGATTAATACTAATGAATATTTTTTTCCTCATTATGCGGTCGAAAAGTTAGACAGTGTAAGTGCGAGTCCAGACGGAGCAGCTTTTGCCGCGCGGCATGAGTGTGAATACATGAATACATTTTCCGCGGCTTTTTTTGATGCCGCGTGGCATAATTTCAGATCGGCCTAGTAGGTGGTCTACATCAAAGGAAAGCCGCGCGGTTTGTGCCGCTCGCCCATGCCGCGTGTCTGTGGACGTATTTTCGGCGAAGCCGCGCGGCATCAGTACTTATTTTTTAAGTAGGTATTTAAATTATTTTTTAAGTAATTAGTAACAGAACAAACCTTTTTCACTGAGGTGAAACTGATTTTTGTAGTAATCTCCAGAAGACACAATTTAAGCTAAAAATCTTAGTGTAACTGCAAGCCTTTCGTGCAATGGTATAGCTTGCCTCATAAAAGTATCAGATTTTTTTTATTATTGGCTCTATTTTGCACAGTATGTATTTAAAATCTGAACTTGACATTCTTAAAAAATTATGAAATGAATCTCGTAATTCAAAATTTAAATCATCATCTTCCCTTAATTCATTTAATAAACTTGATTCATTTGCAACTTTTCTGCTCTGTAAACTTGGACGAACCCACCATTTTTTTCCACGATTTTGTATAATTTTTGTACGCATACAACAACGCAAGCGCACAAACGTCATCCTCCTCCGTTGACATTTTGGCGCTAACTGATTTAATACAAATCGGGAAATAAATGCCGCATCGTGTGGACGCGTATTTGCCGCACGGCACGAGGCCGACGAAGGCCGCGCAACAAAAGCTGCTCCGTCTGGACGCACTTTAAGAACCAAATTACGCGTGGTATTCGACAGTTCACATCGAACATTTAACGGGTTGAGTTTAAACGAAGTGTTATTGAAAGGACCAACGGTCCAACAAGAATTAATATGCATTTTAGCAAGATTTCGAACAGATATGTACGCTTTATCTGCCGATATCACTAAATTGTCATATATCATTAGATATAGTATACTGGGTAAACGCAGAACATATAAATTATCAAAAAATATTTTGGCGTGAAAATCCAAATCAATCACTTCTAACTTATCGATTAAAAATTGTCATGAACGGCATGATCCCGGCATCTTATTTGGTGACAGGTTGCCTAAATAAGTTGGCAAATGAAGAATCTAACAATTACCCCTTGGCCTGCAAAGCAATCATTACAGACTTTTGTGTTGACGACTACCTTGGAGGTGCATCTATAAAGGAGAAGGCAAAACAGTTACAAAATGATCTAATAAAAGTAACCCGTAAAGCCGGTTTTAAACTTTAAAAGTGGGTATCCAATGACAAGGAATTTCTAAATGATATGTCAAATAAAGATAATATTCAACTGTTAGTTTTAGATTTGAAGAATGACGTAACTAAAATTTTAGGATTAATATTATCTATATACATATCTATTATATGAATAGCAAAAATATATGTCAAATCTTCATATATTAAATAATTTTAAAATACCACGATTCATAATGGGTTCTGGTAAAATACGTTGGTTAGGAATACACGAATTTTTGGACGCATCGATTGTAGCCTATGGTGCATGTTTATATTTAAGAACAATAAATGAACGTCAAGATTGCACTGTCCGATTAATATGTGCTATAGCTCCCTTAAAACAATATCGTTGCCTCGATTAGAATTGCGCGACTAACGAAGGAGATTAAACAAAATTAAATATTCAAATAAATGAAAAATATTTCTAGACTGACTCAACGGTCACACTTGTATGGATTAAATTATCGTCAGCGAAATGGAAAATATTTGTTGACCACCGCGTTGGAGAAATCCAAAGTTTTACTGCGGATTCGGAGTGGTATCACGTTCCAACTAAAGATAATCCCGCAGATATAATATCGCGTGGTTGTACACCAGATTATATTAGTAATCACTCATTATGATGGGAGGGTCCTATCTGGTTAAAACTAAAAAAAGAAATGTCTGAAAAGCATTCCTCTAAAAAACAACAACTCCCAAGAAATTTTAGAAGCCAAACTGTATACTCAAATATTTAGGGTTCAAGTAGAAAACCTAATTTTAGAAAAATATTCTTCATTTTAAAAATTATTGAGAATTGTTTCTCTATATCTGCGTTTTAAAACAAATATGTTAAAATGTGCAAAAATCGTTTCATTGGACGAATCTAAGCATCGAGCTGCGAAATATAACGGTTGTATTAATAAAAATAGTTCAAAATTATACTTGATGTCAGGAAATAAAAGATTTGCAAAAATATAATGTTTGCAAGAAAATTTTTTTTTTCTTTATTAATATATACACAATCTATACTCAATCGGCACAATAAGAGTATGAGCTTAAGACATGAAAAGTGAAATTTTTGAAGTAAGAAGCCACCCAGCGATGACACTTACGTCTTTTGATTATTTGTTTTTATTCGTTAGGGATTAAGTAGGTCTCTGCACCATTTTCGCTTTAGGCGACGAGGAGGGTTGCCAGGGATGGTTAACGAAGATAGATCTCTTACAAGTTCGTTTGTATGAGAGTTTAGGCGTTGGTGGAATCGTTTGTAGTAATTTTTTGCCTCTTCCTGAATTGTTTTCATGTGAAGATCTTTATGCAGGGTGTGATTTGATACATATGGTGGACAATTGGTAATTTTTCTTAGTATTTTATTTTGGAAGCGTTGAATTTTATTTAGGTTAGAAATTTTTGCGTTGCCTCATAGCTGTAGGCCGTAAGTCCAAATTGGTTTAAGGAGAGATTTGTAAATGAGTAATTTAATGTTTAGTTTTGAATGTTTATTGTTGACGATTAGGGTTTTGAGCATTTGTAAGTGGGAATTTAATTGTGATGTTTTGGCTTTTATGTGGTGAGCCCAGGTAAGACGGCGATCCAGAATTAGACCGAGATATTTAACGACTGGGGATGAGGGAATTTGAGTACCAAAAAGCAATATCTCTAAACATGGTGCTAATTTAAGAGTAAATGTGGTATGTATTGATTTAGCTTGATTTATTTTAAAACGCCACTTTTTGTACCAATCTTCCATTAATGAATGATGGTTTTGTAAGTTTTTGGAGGCTGTAATAGGATCTGGACTGGATGATATTATGACTTTATCGTCCGCATAGTCTGCTACTAATGTGTTGGTCGTGGGCAAGAAAAGTAGATTAAAATATTTAAAACCGTTTGTTGAGGATAATGGTGTAATTAGAGTAGGCGGTCGTTTAAATAATGCCTCATCGATAAACATATTTCAATGGCACCCAATGCTCCGACCTGCGACGAGTAATTTAACTTAACTATTATATTATGAACACTTACGATTACTATATGCCGGTCAGGAATCGATTTTATCATCAATTAGAGAACAATATTGGTCTATTAATGGCAGGAATATAGCAAGTAAAACTGTTCATCAGTGCATTACGTGTTTCCGATTAAAACCAACAATAGTGCAACCATTAATGGGTAATCTGCCAAAAGAACACATAAATCCAATTCGTCCATTTAAAATATGCGGAATTGATTATGGTGGCCCCGTTATGGTCAAATCTAGTTTACGACTCAAGGCTCCTATAACCAAAGGGTATATATGTATATTTGTATGCTTTACAACCAAGGCAATATATATAGGACTAGCTAGTGATTTATCTACTGAATATTTTTTAAATGCACCGAGACGATTTTATAGCAGGCGCGGAATATGCTCAATCATTTACTCAATGCTACAAGCTTCATGGGCGCTAATCACAAGCTACAAGAACTTAAAAAATTATTTTCATCACACACATTAAATCCCAAAATCCATAAATTAACTGCAGAACTTGGAATATGCTGGCATTTCATCTCTCCAAGATCACCGAACTTTGGCAATCTATGAGAAGCGGCCATTAAATCGGTAAAAATTCACTTAAATAAAGTATTAGGAAATTCTATTTAAACATATGAAGAATTAAACACTGTTTGTTCAAATAAAAGCGTGCTTAAATTCACGCCCATTGACTCCCTTATCATCTGATCCTTCTGATCTTTCCATACTAACTACTGGTAATTTTCTGGTGGGATGCTTTTTAGTCTCTCTGCTAGAACCTGACTTCACAACACCTCTCAATAGGCTAACGAGGCGGAGAAGAGTGAGTCATTTATTACAAGAGTTTTGGCACCGCTGATCGAAAGATTATTTGGTGCAACTACAATGCAATAAGTGGGAAAGTGAGCGAGGACCCAGGCTTCAAGTTGGTACTGTTGTAGTCATGCTTGATGATAATTTTCCCCCTTTGCACTGGAAAATAGGGCGAGTCGAAAAAGTGCATGTCATGGATTCGTGTGGCAACAATTTCAACTTCGAATGGCCAATTCAAACGAGCAGTCTGATTATTATGTCCTTTGCCTTTTGAAGGCAATCGTAATTAAATATTATTATTGTAAGAATATAATTGCAAGAACTGTATTATTATTTATTGAAATATATTCTTAAATTATTATTTCAGGGTGGGTGGTATATTAGGTAGGTATATATCACTTTGTAATATAACTTATTTATCTCGACTGTTGCGACCCGCGATAACATTTATGCAGCTAGCAAGCTCGATGACAATAATGTGTTCGCCGTTCAATTGTCCGTTGTAATCGCTCGAACACGACTATCGCCTACCTAAGATCACTATTTGTAATAAAACAGCTTTAAGCTTAAGAAAATTACAGTCCACTTAATTATCGAACAAAGTCTACTTGGGAATCAGGTAAAGGTGAAAATAAATACAGAGTAAGAATATATTATTTCAGCATACCTATGTTATAACCATTTTTCAATAAATGATAAATTGCCATTTAGATATGTCCTTAAGTTCTTAAACTTTTGGACAGAACAATTCCATCAGCATGTAAGAAGGACGAAAACTACCAAATTGAAAGCAAAAGAAGAAAGGCAAATAAAGTTTAAATTATTGATAGTAATATTCAGTACCTTATATGTTTAAATATTGATCTATCGTAATATAATTGATATGTATAAATATTACAATAAATAATAATATTTAATTAGTATTTACGATTATTCAACAGTTTAAAATAGACTTATATATAAATATATTAAGAAATAAATAGTTGATAATTTACCTAATCATTGGTTTGTTGATATTGTGAAAGTGAATGGAAATGAAATAGAGATGGAGTATCATTTCATAAACTTAGCCCATTACATATGGATTTTATGGAAATAATTGAAAAAAGGATATTTATAACTACAGGTTATATCAATTATTATTTATTTATATTTTATAGTGCTTATATAGATATACTTAATAATTAGATTTAAATATATTTTTACATATTAAGGCGGCTTACACACCGGAGCATTTAGGTGTAATATAACAGTTCGTGCTCATTTGAATGTTACATGTTACAACCAGTGTATACGTTTAGGATCGAGCACTTCTGTGTATCGGTTGTTCGCTGGTTTATCCATCAGTTATTCACAATTTGTTCTCAACTTCTCGAGTAACATCGTGTGCAATGTCTTCTAATAATTTACAAGTCGCTAGCGCATCATTTATTTTTATTCATTCTATTTAAAAAAAAAAAAAAAAAAAAAAGTGAAAGAAGATGGTGGCAAACAAATTTAATGAAGTCTAATAAGATTTGTAGTGGATCAGATTTGTTAAACATTCTTCAGCAACAGAAAATAAGTTGACAGTTCAGAAATTTTATTAGAATGTTGTCTATTGATATTAAATATTTAATAAATTTGATCGATTCAAAAATTTTTCGTCTTAATTTTTTTCGACGAAATGATGCATTAAGGCTGGTTATTTTTTTCCTACATTCATCTGGTGTAGATTTCATTTCTGTGGCCAATTCATCCCACGCATCGGATTTTACAAATTTGTTGTAATACTTTGGGTCCTTTGGGAACCATAGTACCAGTTTGTTTGTATTCCAGAAAATTACACATATGGCGTAAAAGACTAACTTATTCTATAAATAATAAACGTACAAAACACTTAAAAAGATTATCTACCCAACCATACTTTTTTCTAAATAAAAAAAAAAATTATTTCAAAAATAAAGTCTACTAAGAAAAATATGCAGCAGATATATTCTAGAACTTGTAAAACTATTATGCGTCTACAAATTGAAATAAATAAAATGAAAGATGAAATGAACTCTTTTGATGAAAGAACATTTGACAAATTATTAGAAAACTCAGAGATACCAAAAGGCCTATGTGAACTAAATAAAGAGAAATTTTTGGCAGTAAAAGTAAAAAATTTTAAAAACAGATGTTATAGTAAAAAATGAACACTTCTATGTTTGTTGTTTCAATACGGTATAAATTAATATCATAATTATTTTTTTTTAATGTTTTATTATAGCTCACCAAGTGGTTATAAATATCTTGGAGAGCAAAAAATACTACCACTATCTTATACAAAAATTCTATGTAACTATTTATTAGTTATTAAAATAGGTTGTAGATTTGACCCAGATTTTTTTAAATTATTAAAAAAAAAAATTTACAATTAAAACAGAGTTTTAAAGGAAAATGATTCTTGTATTTGATGAAATTTTCTTAAGAGGGAGTATTTCAGTCAATGCAAGAACATTGACCTACATTGACTTGGAAGATTTTGATAAAGGATTTGAAATCAGACCATCTGAAAAAGCTAATCATGCACTGGTTTTAATGATACAGTTTGGCAGATAATATTCATCGGCCAATTACAGTATTTGCTTCCAAGGGACCTGTAAAAGGTAATTTTAAGTTTTAATTATTTAAGAAAATGTATATAGTAATATTTCTTACAGGAATTAATTTGGCTAAAATTATTTTAAAAGCCATTTTGTTGAAAATGTTTTTTCTGATGTCCTGCACTTGATAAAAACTGTTAGAAATAAACTATACACAAAAAAACATAACAAGTAAATCAATAAGATTATATTAAATTTCAATAATAATAAAAACATAAATTTGTATATATTTATAACTATATTTTTTTCTTCTTTAGATTCATCCTCAAAAATCTTTAATAAAATGGAGTACATATCATAATGTATTTTTTCATGATTCCAAAAGTTTGCCCTAAAATTACAATAAATCATTTAGAATTAAATAATTTGTCAATGATGAAAGTAAAATATGCTTTACTCGTATATTTTTTTAATTGTTCAACATATCCTAGATATTAATGTTATTAATATTATTATTATTTTTTTTTAGATATTTAGTTCATCAATGGCTATTGAAATTCAATTTTATCAAAGTAAAAACAAGAGGAGAGACTGCGAAGAGACTATACAGTTTACTCATTTACAAATGATATATTATCAAAATCCAAAATTATCAAACATCCGTAAAAAAAGATAAAATATCAAAGTTAAAAAAAAAAATTAATTTAATTGTAAAAGATGGGCACTATGATTTTGATGATGTTTTTAAAGATTATAACTATTGCAATTCAAATTCTACAGTATTTGAATGTGTAGTGTACTTCTTGATAGAGTGAACACAATAGTTTATATAGTAATCTAAGTAGTTTAAACACATTTTAAATGATGTTAGAGAGAATTTTATTTTATCATGTTTATTTTACTATTCTTTTTTACCAGATACATAGACAAACACATAAAAATAATAATAAACTGTGAAATTTGTTTGAACTGTTTGAGTACAGAATATGGACAGGTTTCACATCCAACTGCAGATTTAGTAAATATAAAAACAAGAGGTAATCTAACTCACCCTAATCATTGTGTTTAATTGGTTATAAAATCATTTGAATCGTGTTTCGAGAAGTATGCAGATTCTCCAACAGTATTTGAAAATACACATGATGATTTGCTGCAAAATAATATTTCATATATGTTATGGGACTGTAATGATCACAAAAATTAAATACTCACAGATATGTTTGTTATGTATATAACAATGAAAATGGGTCAATACAGTTATTCAAAAAATATTGAAGCCAAACAATTGAATAAAATAAAAAAAAGTTATCAAAATTGGTTACTTCTTAAATTTCAAAATATTATATAAATAATAATTAAGTTTATTCCTCACTGGTTATTACATATTGTTAATTATTAATAATAAATAAAAATACTTAAGTGAGAATTTTAAAACTGACTATTTATTTATTAATTATTGCTTATTCATAAGCATAAATAATATAATTGTAAAAATATTATTACTAAAACTATTTACTTTTATATAATAGAAGAGAAATTCAACTATATAAGTACTTAGTCAGTAGTCATATTATTTATAATCTAGAGAGCTCTGTATGCTAGTGTGAAACCCAATATACGTTTTGAGCTTCACATTTTCACGGTTCGTTTCGCACATGACAAAATAAAGGGAAATACACTATTATATAGTCATCCAACAATTTGGAAGCCGATTATCAAATTTCGCAAGGAAATGGGGGTAAATAAAGCAAATATAGCATTACATGACATGGGTCCCGTAAGAAAAAACACTGATCAGAAAAAAATATAAAATTACAATATTTATGTGTAAAAATTAGTAATAATGAGTTCACAGTATATTTTTAAATCGTATAGGTCACTATTTAAGAAAACGTAATTTAAGCTAGCCATACACGATCCGGTTTGCCGGAGAGGTTGGACTGCGCAGTTAAATCTGCACAGTTTTAACCGATTTCCGACGATGACACACACGCCACGATTTGCCGGATACCCAGGACTGTGCAGTCACACGCTTTCCGGCCAATAGTCCTCAGCTGCGAGTCGTCGAATGTTCAAAATATTTATATTTTTTCGCCGTTTTTTCAATCAGATTCTTCAACATATTTTTCATATTTTATTTTTTTAAATTCACATACAATATGTCAGTCCTAAACGACAACGCCATAGCTTTGGTAGGCTTAGCTCTAATTCTTAAAAACAAAAACCAAACCTAAACTTCAATAAACAGCAAAAGTGAACCAGCCGGTCGAATGACGGTAATATCAACACACGGGCACACACGATCCGGTATGCCTGTACAGTCATGACTGCACAGGCCAAAAGAATCGTTTTTTGTTTTTTTTCCGGCCGCCTGTACAGTCCCCGAAAATTGCGCTAACTTGTTAAGGGGCCCACACACGTTCCGGAAAAACTGTGCAGTCCGCCTGCGCAGACCGATCTCTCCGGCAAACCGGATCGTGTATAGCTTTATATTAAATGTATAACTATTTTTTAAAACATGTTTATATTGACTTATTTTAAATTATTAATATATACTATTATAAATTATTATTATTCTATTATTTAATTTTTTTCTTGTCTAAGTATTTGGACTTTTTGTCCAAAAATAAAGAAAAATTTTCGTCCGAGATTCACGAATAATAAATACCAATTTTGCTGTATTAGTTTTTATACCTATATAATTTAAATTGTTTAATCTAATATTGATACATAATACATATATTATATATTAGAGTAGATAGGTAATATTAAACAATTATTAAACATAAGATAAATCATAATTTAAACTGCAGATAGGCACAGTTGTTCAATTAGAAAATGACACTCGTACGACGTGTATGTAGTGATAAAAGGTATTAATAATAAAGCGAAATAGGTATTGAATACAATGTTAAACACGCATATATATATATATTTATAATATTTAACGTTTAATTCACAGTCCAAGGTTCATAAAAAGTATATCAGAGTACAAAGTTTAAAAATATACTGAACTAATGGTAAGTATATTATATTATTTTTTGAATACTGTTATGTAATATTCAATAAGACACTTATTTTCCATAATTAGTACAGGTATACCATGTTGATATATATTATATACGTGTTGCATGTATTACAAATAAAAAGGGCTGCTAATGTAGTAATATTATACAAAACATTGATTAAAATTTGAATATTTATAGTTTATATTATGTGGCTTGTTTCTATTGGAATTTCTCTACGTTATATTCATTGTTTTTATGATAATTAATTTAACATTTTAACTAGATTCTATTTTAACATATGTTTTTGCTATACTGTAGTTCACAATATTTCTTTTATGACCGATTTTTTTTTTAACTAATTTCTTGTAACTAACTTAGCAACCAAAAAAATATTTGGAATTTTATCCGCTCTACAATATGCATTAGTGATGGTGGCATGCTCAGCATTTTTGAAAGTAGGGGATATGAATTTTTGACTATTCTTAGACCATGATTAATATACTTTCGTTGCTTTATAATGTATTCTATATCACAAAAATAAGCCAAAGCAAGTGGTATAACCTCCCCACACTTTCCTGCAATTATACGCTCAATAAGTAACTAAGTAAATTGAGTAAGTAAAAATAATCACATACAAGCGTAATGCGTTTGCAATTTTCCCACATAATGGCGTGCAGAAAGACGATTTACAAATCACAAGGTAGACTTTAAGATACCAACAGCTCTGTTGTAGAGTGGGTGTCGAGTGAGGGCACTGTAATAGATGTGTTAAATTTGTATTCAATGATATAAAATCATTATATACAAAACACGATTCTGAGTGAAGACTGTCTTGTCAGCCTACATAACTAAGCAAATTTGATATTGCTATTAAAATATTTAATTTAACTATTAATAATATAGTTGGTTGAATTAATTTTTATTTTTGGAGAAAACATTACATTTGAAAATGTCATTGAGAGTATAAAATATAATAATATATTTTAAAAGTTTCAAGCAGCCACGAAAAATATTTTTAAATTGCAACGACATAACTTAATTGTCTTAATTGTTGAGTTATAATTATATATAAAAGCTAAAAAAACTGACATCGTTATTCTTCATTTAAATATCTAATTTCGTCCAAATTTGAACTTGAAATGTCTATAAAAAACAATCATGTTAGTATATTATTTTATTTTTTTATTACATTATAAACTATTTACAAAAACCTTGTTTAAATTTTTTTAAGTATTTTGACCAAACAAAAATTATTTTGATATTTTTAGAAAAAACAGAAAATTTCATGGACTTACAATTACCTCAAAAAAAGTCAAAATATATTAAAATCTTAATTGTGTATAAAAAATGCTCGTATAAATATTTTGGGAAAATTTCATATACTTACTGTTATTATTTTTGGTGTATCACCAAAAAACAAAATCGATTTTGTCAAAATCGCGTAAAATTCCCATTTTTTCCATTAATTTTTTGTTTTTAACGTCGCATATGAAAATTATTGGAAATTTTTATTTTTGACTCCCCGATGTATAAACAAGATTTACTTTCCTACCAGAAAAGATGCTGATAAAGTAAATCGAAGCAATTTTACTGTGGAACGTGTTGGTAACAAAATTTAACTCTAAAAACATTCTTTCGTACTTCTCATTTTTCTCAGCTCTCGTTAGTCGTAGAAACACGATTTTTTACCAAAATAAACTTTAGAACTTTTTCTAGACAACTGCGTGCCAGATTTTTAAATTTTTTTTTCAAATTAATGATATTTGCATTTAAAATTTTCAAAATTTTTACAATTTTTAAAAATCATATAAAATAGATAAAAAAAGATGTTAAAAATCTGACTCGCAGTTGTCTAGAAGAATTTCTCAAGTTTATTTTTCTGAAAAAATCATGTTTTTACGAATAATGAGAATTGAGGAAAATGGGAAGTACAAAAACATGTTTTCGGTAAAAAAAATTACGGATTTGCCGTTGTCATGTGCTGCTGTCGCGACTACAGAGGTAGCGTTCTAAAACCGTACTTATACTACTACCCCGCGAGCATAAGCAGCAGTACCACACAAAAGTTAAAACCGGTTATCTATCACAGCCGCGCACGATTTATAAATACCCAAATTGTCAATACGAAAATAATAATTTTGTCAATGAATATTATTATTTTATTTTTTCGATTTTTATTACTACTGTATTTTACTAAAAGTAAAACCATTTATCGAAGTCATTATAAATAAGCCGGAAAACGCACGATTTTAACATTTTTTTTTCTAAATGTAGTAAATTTTTTGACAAAACTAATGATTCAATTATTGAAATGAAATTTTTTAAATTTTAACCAGTATAAGTAAAACAAAAAAAAATGTTTATAGGATTTAAATGTATGGCGTTCTGAATATAGATAATAAATTGGTACCAATCTTGTTATTTTTGTATATTATACTACTAAACATAAATTCATACAGTTATAATATAATTTTCCATCAGACAAAATTTAAATAGTTGATTAAAAAACTATTGTTTTTACATATATTTACTAATATATTTGATCGAGATTAAATAGTAAATATATTATACATAAAGTATTGACTATTGACTACTGGCAACATGTAATTGCACATTGGTATTAACATACCACATACTTAAGTCTACTAATCACTAGTATAAAATAAGTATTTATCAGTATATTAAATACTGAGCGGAGCGACGACGTGTGTTTTTTTTATGTCCATCAACACTTTTTGAAAAAGTAAAAATGCTTCTCCATAAGTTTTCCTACATTTAAAAAAAAAGTTTACACCTGGAAGTTAAACTAATTTTTTATGAGCATTTGAAATTAGACGTTGGATATTCACTCGTTTTCTCATCAGAACGATTTTCTTATTTTGATGTAATTCAAAAAGGAATAACTGTATATATTTGAAAATGTCACCAAATGTTTAGATTTTTTTATAGACATTTTAAGTTTAGATTTAAGTGAAATTAGATATTTAAATGAAAAGTAACGATGTTATTTATTTCGTTGTAATTTAAAAATATTTTTCATGGGTGCTTAAAACTTTCAAAATATATTATATTTTGTACACTCAATTAAATTTTTTAATGCAATGTTTTCTGCAAAAATTAATTCAATCTACTGTATTATTAATAGTAAAATAAATTATTTTAATAGTAATAATATCATAAAATACACTTAGTTATGTATGCTGACAGACCGTTTTCGCTCAGAATAGTTTTTCGTATAATACAATGATTTTTTATCATTGAATTCAAATGTAAGACATTCATTTTAGTGATCCACTCGATACATACTACAGCAGATAATGTACTCAATTTTCTAATTTTTTTTTTTTCATTAATGTATTAAAAAAATATTTTAAAATATTATTTTAGTGAATCAATTTATTAATATATTTGAATTCCTTCTGAACATTTTATGCGAAATACTATATAGATTCATAACTTATAAATTGTAACTATATTCCTAGTTGGAAAATTGTTTGAAATATACTATCTTCATTTTTGTTAGAAATATGTATATTATATTGATAATATATAGGTACGATGCACTGTCTTTTTCTTCTTGTATAACATTATATGACAATGTTTAGTTTGTATAGATTGTTTTTTATACTCCGCAAATTGTAATAATAATTAAATAATATGATTAATTTCGTTAAATGTTCATTTAATAGATATTATGTACAAAATCAATTTCATATAAGTTATGCTAAATTAATTAAAAATAAATATATCAATATTTACTTATCAAAAATATTTATGACGATACTAATATGTAAATAAAAGATTAAACTATCGTACTTAAAGTACTATAGTTATCTATAAGTTATAACGTTTATGACGCAGCACATTTACTAAAAAATCTTCTTAATCATAATGAATTTATTATTATATATGTATTTTAAGAAGTAATTAGGTTAAAAATATAAATCAAGTTATGTTACATAACAGTTTGTATGCTTTGTGTATTAGTTAAATATTCGAGCAAACAGAAGCTTTAATCAATAAATAGGTTGCTACTTGTAAGCTAAGGAGTGAGCGGACTGGTGAATTAGAAATACATGGGCGACAATTTAAGCAACGGTCAACTGCATTGAAACAAAACGTTCTAAATGGCCATCAGTAAAATAATAATGCATCTTTCCTGCAACAACAACGCGCGGACCCCGTCGTCGCATAGACGATGAGCGTGGTTATGGATTACTGCGACGGCGGCATATGGCGCACAACGCCATCTCTTGAGCGTTGTATACGTTTCATTTTTACCAAAACGGTCTCTTAACGTGATGACGGACCGGACAAAAAAATACACAACATTGTAAAATCATTATATACTTCGCTCCTCTTAAAATCTAAAACTTTTATATTCAAATAAATTAAAATATGGGCAGGGGATGTCCGTATCAAAATATGTATTTCAAGAAAATGTCCTAATACAACGAAAAAAGTAGATAATTATAAATAGAAATCGTATTGGTGCAACTAGATAATCTTAATATAAATCTAATTAATTTATTAAGTTTTATTTTTAGATTGTTTAGATGAATATAAGTACATTTCCAAATTTCTATACCATACGAGATAATTATCTGTATTAAGTGAAATATATATTATTCTTAATTGCTTATTCATAAGTACCTGTCTCGGTTGTCTCAGGTTTCGAAAAATATAAAAGAATTCGTGTTTGTTGTATTAAGTAGTCTATATGATAATTCCAATTTAATTTAAAATCAATATATAATCTTAAATATTTTATACAATTTACTTTTTCTATAATAATACACGTGCAATTTAAATTATTTGTCGCTAAGCATAATAAAGAATGATCAATTAGTTTTAAATTAGAAGCAATGTTAATATGTTGTATATTAAAAATTGCATGTTTGGTTTTATTTAAATTTAGTTCAAGTAGATTATTGTCGAACCATGATTTAATTGCATATAATATTGCATTAGCTTTAATGTATAAGTTTTCAACATTTGCATCATGAAGTAATATCAGCAAAACAAAATATTTCAGCAACTATATCAATATTAAGTAGTACATTTTTATACATAATACAAAATAAATGACTGAGTACTGTTCCCTGCGGTACTCTTTGATTTACTAATAATGGCTGACTCAAACTGTCGTTTATTTTAACTATCTGATATCTGTCATTAAGATAATAATTAATTAAGTTACATTTAAAATCTACTAAAATCTACTCCAAACCTGGTATAAAGATTGGGGAATCAAAATCAGCCCACTGCACTTTCACCCTAAGACCAAGAAACTGCCCTACTATAACCCTCAATGACCTACCCATCCCACCCACACAAAATCTCCGATATCTTGGCCTCCACTTGGATCGTCAACTAACCTGGGCCCACCACATCTATACTAAACGTATCGCTCTGAATAACCGATCCTGTCAACTACGTCTCCTTACATCTAAACACATCAATCTGAACAACAAAATATTTATATATAAATTACTACTAAAACCCATATGGTCACATTGCATACAACTTTGGGGTTCAGCCAAACCATCAAACATAAAGAAAATTAAAACATTTCAATCTAAATGCCTTTGACAAATTACCAAAGCCCCCTTTTACGTCTCTAACGATACACTCCCTAAGGACCTCTCTACTCCAACACTACAACACATAGCCAAAACTCTGATAAACGATTCCACTTAAATCTCTCCAACCACCGCAATCCTCTAATTTCAAACTTATCTACTCTCAGCATCCCAGGTGACTGAAAGACGTTTAAGACGAAAATGGTGTCGGGACCTCCTGACTGAATAAAACCCATCTACAACTTCAAGAAGTCCCATCACTGGATAGATTCTTCGCTCAAGTCATCAGTCCATTTTTATTTTATTTTATTTTATTCTTATTCTACTTCTATAACAACACGTATGCGTATTGTAAAAATAATATATTATAATATAATATATTTTTTTCTCATGTTATGAGTATCAGAAATGAGTTATTTATGTGACATTTGGTGTTTAATTTTTCTCATATTTTCTTTTTGTATTATTATTTTCTATATTTTTTCCCATATTGATAAAAAATTATTAAATTCATCACCAATGCACTGTTACTCAAAATACGATCATTTTTTTGTTTTCAATATTAATATTTTTTTTTTGTTGATTCACCAGCCATTTTATTAATAAGTTGCCAGGTTTTTTTAGATCATTATGATATTTGCTAAATAAATGTTGATATATTTTTTTAGCCTTAATTATTAATGAAGAAACTATTTTTCAGATTTCTATATTTTATATATTTTTTTTTTAGATTAGTGTCAAACAGATTTAAATATAAATACTTAGACTTTATTTTTTGTTTATTATTGTTTATAATATTCCTAGATTTTTCTCATAATATCTAATTAATAATGATTTTATAATATTTTTGAGGACCATTTTAACATTATCTAGAAAACATTAAGATGAGGAGACAAAATTATTAAAAATGTATTCTCATTATGCTCAGAAAAATATTTTGTTTTATTTTCATTTTTCAAAAAGGAATAACCGTAGACATTTGAAATTTTCACCAAGTTTTAAAATTATCATTTTCTATATACCAAAAAATTTTTAAAATATTTTTCAATTTTTGAGCTAATTTTAGCCTATAAGCTTATGAAGTTTCCGGTATCTTTAAATTTTTTTTTATAAATATCGATAAAAAATTTTTTGTTTTGTCATAGTGCTTGAAAGTTTAATACAAAGTTTCTCATAAGTTGTTATAAAAGCTGTTCAAAAATACTAAAAATGCATAGGTACAATTTTTTTTTATAGGCATTTAAAATTCAAATTTTGACCAAATATCAAAATCTTGAATGTTTGCAAATTATTTTGTAGTTAAAAATGTACAAAATGTTCAGTTTTATAGCTAAGGATTGAAAATTTAAAAAAGGTTTTTCATAAGTAGTTAATAGTGTAACCAAAAAATATAACACATATATTTACATGGATGATTTTTATAGCCATTATAAGTTCAAATTTGAGCTAAATTAGATATTTAATTGAAAAATAATAATGTTAGTTATTATAGTATCTAATATAATTTTATTTTTTATTTCAGAACTTTTAATACCAAATATACTTTGCATACTTAGCTTCATGAGTAAATGTACATCATTATAAAAATATATATTATATTTGTTTATGACGAATAACAATTTGTCACAGGAAATCATGAATTCAGTGACTAAAAATTAAAACTAATCTAAAAACTTGAAAATATTTCTCCGATATAATCTAGTTTAGCAAAAATATGCTAAAATATACTTTCATAAGTATTATAAATCTATAATCTAAAATATTCTAAAATATTCTAAAATATTTTCTAAAGTCAAAATATGCACTAATTGCAAAAAGAACTTTTTTGAGTTTCTACAGATAATGAAATGCAAAATTTTTTACTTCCATCAAATAGCATATGCTTGTTAAAAGTGTTTTTGCATAAAACTGAATCGTTTTTTGTATACAATGATTGTATATTGTTGAATTCAAATTTAGCACATCCATCACGGTGATCTACTCAACACTTATTGTACAGCAGAATGGTACCCACTTGTTGACTTTTTTTTTCCAATAATTTTGAAAAGTACTAACAATTTTTAATTTTGACCTTTTAAAAAGAAGTGAACTAGATTCAATTTTACATAAGAAAAAATATTGAAGTTGAAAATCAAAGCATTTTTTCTTTTATAAACTGTTTTTATATACACACATATATATATATATATATATACACACACAAATATAAAAAAAATATTGTAAAATCAATATAATTATCTCTCTGCTTAGAATCTATAACATGGTGGATGAAGATTTAACTTGTCAATAGGTAAATTATAATTTATATTAAATATTAAGATGTATATGGTTGAGGGGAAAATATAAATAAATGTTACATTTAAATAATATATTTAGAGCAATTGTCACTTGTCAATTATTTATTCAAATAAAATTAATACACATTATTTTATGGTTTTCATTCTTTATTTTCATCTTCATCAATTTGTATATCGGCAACACCTTTACAGTGTTTTTTTGTTCCTAAAAAAAAATCATTTTTAGTTCTAATGATTAATATTTTTTAGTAAATGAATACATAATTATAATATATAATTATTAATATTATTATTTTTTTTTATTTTATTATTATATCATAACTCATAATTATAAAATGGTTTCTAGTACTTCTACTTAAACCTTTTTTAATGTCATGTATGTAGTGTGAACATCCCATATTTTTATTTACTAGCATAATACTAATCCATTAATCCTTGCCATCCCAAATTACTAATAACCATAATAGGGCATCTATTTAACACATTCACTGCGTTTTTCGGCTATAGCCGACGGACCTGTTTTTTCACAGTGCGTCTGTCGGATATAGCCGACATCAGGTCTGTTGAATTAAATGTGCTATAAAATAGTGACGCACTACAGTAATGTTTTTATTTTTACAAACGCCTCTGCACAGAAAAATTCTTGTTATTTCAGTCCAATCCGTTTATAAATAACTTATTTTGTTGATCTTTTTTTCGGTCGAACATTATGCATAGTAACTTATTTGATTATCGTTATCGCAATTTATTATTGTACATCGATATAATTGTTTATAATACTATAATTAGTATGATTTCTTATTCAGTTTATTTCTGTTCGTACTGTCAATCGTGCGTGTGTCTCTCGTCTGTTATACAATTATTTTTTAAATTGTCGATAATAAAATGGATGACCCAACGAACCCGTCTAAAAGATTATGGAAAACAATGAGCAGGGAAGGCATGTTGACTTCAGAGGATTTAAATCATATTATGAACTGGTCTTCCGATGAAGATATTGACAGTGGAAGTAGTTGGAGTGGTAATAATCGAGAATATATTGACAGTAGTGAAGACGAGGAAGAAAATCCAGAACAGGCAGAACCAAATGTTGTAGTTCAACAAAGTCAAGGTATATAAAATTGATCTGATGTCTGGCATGAAGATAAGTACATGGCACAACCAATACCTTTTATTGGTACAACAGGTCTTACTGTTTTACCTGCAGGTAACAACCCATATGATTTTTTTAAATTATGTACGAACGAAACCTTTTTATTTTTATAGTAGAACAAACTAATTATTATGCTGAAGAAATATTTTTAAGTGAAAATATAACGGATAAATCTAGAATTACCAAATGGAAAACCTTAACTGTAGCTGAATTCAAAGTATTTTTGGGTCTTCTTTATCATATGGGAACTATTCGTACGAATAGACTATAAGATTATTGGAAGAAGGATATCTTTTTGACCTGCCATGTTTTAACTCTCGTATGAGTAGAGATAGATAGATGTTAATTTTACGTTGCTTACATTTTGCGAAAAATCCAGCACAAGATGATGTGACCCAACCTAGGAATCGTTTATATAAAATTAACCCTCTTCTAGATATATTTCATGAAAATATGGATCGAATTCAATACCCAACAAGAGTGCTTGCTATAGATGAGTCTATGGTCCTGTGGAGAAGCCGTTTGGTTTTTCGTCAATTTATTCACGGAAAAAGACATAAATATGGAATTAAAATGTATGTAGACAGATTCATTGGGATTTGTTTTAAAATGTATAATTTATTCTGGTTCAAATGATACTGAAGTTGGAGGTAAAGGTCATATAACTAATGTTGTGAAAAAATTATTAGAAGGCAAATTAGGAGTTGGTCATAGCATATACATGGATAATTATTATAGTAGTATGGAGCTAGCTCAATACTTTTAAAACAATAATACATATTGTATTGGCACTTTGCGTACAAATAGAAAGAATAATCCTCAAGAAGTAATTAAAAAAAAATTAAACAAAGGAGAAATGATTCAAAGGTTTACTCAAGAAGGTATTTGTATAATGAAGTGGAGAGGTAAGGAGACGTACTTGTAATATCAACAGAATATGACGGAATTTTGGTGGAAGAAATTAATAAAAAGGGAAACCAAATTACAAAACTGAAAGCTATACTTCAATACAACAAGTTTATGGGGGGCATAGATCATTCAGATCAAATGTTATCCTATTCCTCATATGAACATAAAACTATGAGATGGTATAAAAAACAAGGTATTCACATTCTCCAAATTATTTTAGTAAACAGCTATAATTTATTCAACAGATATAGTTGATCAAAACTTAATATATACAAATTTCGTTTGTCTGTCATTGAAACATTGATAAAAGGACTTGAAACTACTTTAGCACCACGTTTTACTCCTCAACCCAAAACGGGAAATCACTATCCAAAAATGGTCGAAAGAAATGAAAAGAAAAAGAAAAAAGTTCATTGATGCCAAGTGTATTAAAACCAAAAAACGTCCGGAAACTGATATCTACTGCCCAACATGCCCAGGTGAACCAGGACTTTGTGTCCACCCATGTTTCAAAACCTACCACCAATAAATAAAATTATTGTTTTAAATGCTATACAAATTAAGAAATTGCTATGTTATTTCTTAGATTAAGAACAAAGTTACTTTTTATTTTATTTTAAATATTGTAATATTTTATTTAAAGGAAAATACAATAAATACATTGAAAGTTATAAATGTTGTTTTTGCTGCTAATTGCTAACAAGTACAGAGTGGTTCCAGAGACTTGATTGGGGGAGGGGATGTCATAGTTTTAAATAATAGTCAATAGTTGTAATATGTTTATATTTTTTTAAAATATATATATATCAACATACAATTTTTAGAAATGTGGCTTAGGGTGAGGGGTACAGACCCAAGCCACCCCCTACCACCCTGGAACCCCCTTAAATATGTAATAACCCTTTGAAAATAAAAATTATGCCCTTTTCCAGAAATATTTATGAATAATTACATCATCAAGTGCGCCTGTCGGCGATATCTGACACTAATAAATTGTCTGAATTGGTGGCACGCTCATAGCGAAACATTGATATATTTTGTGACGTATCGAATGTGTCGCAACTAATTATTTGACGCAGTGAATGTGTTAAATTTGAAAATATTTTGTACTATTTGCACATAATATTCAGAAATTTGGTTAAAATTATTTGAAGTTAAGTGGCGGCCTCAGTATTACTATTTACATATCCCACATAGGTATAATGTAAACTAGACTCCCAACTATATCCGCCTATGATATTGTAACATATTTTCAAGTTTTCTTAACACTCTAAATCAATACTTTTCAACATTTTTTTTACTATGACTATAGCACTCTTACTAGTATCCAAACAAATAGCAATACACTTAAAACAATTAATAGATTTTTTAAAAAGTAACAATAACACACATATTGTAGCAATAAGCGATGTACTGGTTGAGTACCACTGCTCTAAACACAAAATACTAACCACTGGGGAACTGATATTGGTCAGCAGTTCTTTTACGCATTTCATCAAGATTTTCACCAGCTTGAGCCCATTCAAGCACCAATCGTCTACCATACAAATGAGTGCTTTGACACATGGACTCCATAGCTGCTCTTGCTTCGGTCTTAGAATTATATTCAACAAATGCAAATCCTCTATGAGTGCCAGTTCCCACCATTTTCTTAGGCATTCTCAAACCTTTTAGTTCTCCAAAAGTTCTAAAATATTAATAACGATACAATTTCCAACCTAAAAATTATGTTGCGAAAAACATACTTAAACAATTCAATAACTTCTTGAATACTTGCTTGAAATGGTATATTTCGTACAAGTATTTTGGTACTTTCTTCATACGATTTACCTTGTTTTCGTTCTACAACTGTTGCACTTCTACAAAAAAAAAAAATCAATTTATTTATTAAAATGCTTCAAATATAAATATATATCATTATATTACTAACTGTAATGTTCTATTTGAACGTTTAAGTTCAATGGAATGATCATCTAATATTGATAGCTGTTTGGTTTTCAATGCTTCATTAACTGATTTCTGTCTATAAAATTGAATAAAACCATAGCCCATGGAGAGTAATTGTCCTGGATGATTAGGGTCTTTTTTTCGAGCAACAGTAACATTTGCAATTTTTCCACAAGGTTCAAAGTGCTAAAAATAAATTTAATGATCATAATGGGTCTTTAATTTTTAAAAACTCATAAATTGATTTTTTTTATACTTTTGTAATATGTTCTTCTGTAGTATTAAAATTGATGTTTTTAATAAATAATGTGGTATCAGATTCTGGCTCATCAATGTCATCTTCAGTTTCTTTATTGACAGAATTTGAAAAGGTTTCTTCTATTAAAATTAAAATAATCAAACATTATCCAATTAAATTAATTTAAATTATTGTTCACCATTAATGTTCTGAGGAACGTCAGTGAAAACTTTATCTGGTGCCCACTCTAAATAAAGTGGTAGATGTTTAAATTTAGAATAAGCAAGATGACGAAATGCTGTTTTTGCTTCTGAGTTTTGTACAAATTCTATTAATCCTATAAGAAAATAATATTATTGTTAAAAGTTAGATCAAACAATAAATATCTAAACTTAAATTACCAGTGACACCACTTGGTGGTAATACTACTCTGTTTACTAAGCCATACTTAGAGAAAATGTTTTTCACCTCAAGTTCAGTTGTGTCAGCAGGTAAATTTTTAACCAAAATAACATTTTTGCTTCGATTTATGACAGTCTAAAAAAAAATCAATTATAAATTGTCACAACTACAAAATTTGTTATATGATAATAAAATCCAAAATTAGTAAATAATAAAGTATTTATTTGGTTAGTTGATTATACTTTTAATTTGGCAAATTTATCAATACAATGAATAGGATCTATAATTTATTGTTTTCCAAACAAAAAAAAAAAAAGAAAAAAAGATTAAACAGGTAGGTTATAACACTTGAGGCACTCATAATTAAAAAAAATTATAAAAGATTTTGAAAATACTTTTTTAAACTGTTTAATGTTACTACAAAAAAAAAAAAAATTTTTCACTAATTTTCAGTTTTAATTTATTAAGCTTTTGATATTTTTGAATTATAACATCAATTTTTTGTTTAATTTTCTTTAGCAGAATATTTTTATAAGTATTATATATTGATATAAAAAAATTGAATTTTTAAACAGTATATAGCTATAGTTAAATAGTTATAAGTATATATTATTTAAAATTTAGACAAGCCAAATAATGTTGTAGGATACTTAAAAAAATATTAGTTGATTAATTAAAAATGTGTTAATCAAAAAATTGAAAAAAGTAAACGATAAAAAAATTATTTTATAGACTTAATTGTATTAAAAAAACAATTTCTAAAATAATCAGCCCATACTAGTATCACTGAGAGAGCGCTACTCCTTCATGTATCTAAATGATTGAGGTCTGCGGTCTCTTACGAGAATTTCTCCTACTTTACTACCTAGTTACCGATGATGGCTATGGTTATAGCCAACGTTTGGACAGATTTAGTGGTGGGAATGCCCGAGAACGGACATGTTTTGGTCACCGCCCAGAAATGCTTTCTCAGTGGCACTAGTAATATAAAAACGTTAGTAGGTCTAAGAAACTAAATTCTCCAAAGTGTTAGTATGTATGTTTATAACTCAACTTGAAATAAAGATGTGTACATACCAACACAGGTATATACATATATTATATATAAATAAATAAATTAAATTAATTTTAAAATAGATAAATTTAAGTAAAACTTACTTGATTGAATATATCTAGTTTAACACCATGATTTTCTAAGTAAATTTTTGTATCTGAAACAATTTGTGATTCACCAAGAGCTAATCTGACAGCAGCATTATCACCAGTAAGCACCTGATGACATAGGATCAGATTAGTTACTTGTAAAGACAAATAATAGTTACTTGTTTAGTATTTTACATTTTGTTTAGTTGTGTTATAAGTTTTAGCAATAATGTCAACAACTGCATTTTGGCCTAAAAATAAACTGTTCCAGTTGTGAGATAATCCTGCTTCAGATTTTAATTTTGCCATTTTTTTCTTTTTAAATGAACTACCTTCGTCAGTTATTTCTAAATGTAAAGTTAAACAAATAATTTAAATACTTCAAAAATTAATTAATATTTCTTATATGTCATTATAAACAAACAATTTTTCATACAAAAATAAAACAATTACCATTTTCTAAATTAATTTTGGCTTTTCCAGGTAATAAATGCATCATTCGCCCATGGAATATTGTACCATCCAACTCTGTATATGCTTTCACAGCATGTTCAGGCATAAGATATGTAATTAAACCATAACCTTTGACTTGACGAGATATTTTATCAATAGGAATTATTACTTCAGTTACAGGACCTATAGAGTATTACAGTATATCAGTTAAAACATGTAGATAAATTAATAAAATAATAACTACATATTTCAAAAACGAATAACATGCCATATTTTTCAAACAATGTTTGTAATTCTTCCTCTGTAGTAATGAATGGTAAATTTCGAATAAATATACGACCAGATTCTGCAATGCTTTCTTCATGAATCAAACTATCAGTTTGCTTCTGCCAATCAGGATTTCTTTTATTAAGGTTATTGTTTTCTTCTAGATCATCAGCTTCATTTTTCATTGGGTATAATAGTATACGTTTTCCATCTAAAATGAACAAATTACATTCGCCAATATACATTAACCAAGTATTCAAAATCTGAACATACTTAAAAAACTCTTATTTTTAATAAGACATTGTTCAGCATCACATTTATTTTTGAAACCAATATAAGCCACACCTTTGATTTTAGGTGGTAAACGTATAGAGTCTAGTTTTAGTGGTTTGAAAAATTCTTTTAACATGGCCTTTTTTACTTTATAAGGTAATCCACGAATTACAATTGTATAATATTCTGTTTTAATTCCTGGATTTTTCAAAACCTCTGCTTCAGATTTTTTACCACTTTTTATTTTCAAATACTAAAAAATATTATATCATATTCAATTATATTATGTATACATATTTATAATTATTTAACATACTTCAAAGTCAGATATATTGGCATTTGCAATTTTGTTTGTAGGTTCTTCATCTATTTTTTTTTGAGTAGTTGACTCTTCGGTTTTATCTTCATTGTTTAAATTTTTAAGAATATTTTCTTGTCCGTGAGCTTCCAAAAATTCAGTAAACATAGGATCACTCAAGTGCTAAAAATTTGTTAGTTCATTTAATATTTTGACAAACTTAAGATAAAATTTTTTTAACATCATTGTAGAAATAGATTGTATAACATATGTTTATCATATTTATGTACTGTACAAATTGTTTGTAATGATATACTAAATTTAACCTTTAATTATTTAATTTAATGTTTTTAAAATATGCAATTTTTATTCAACCATTTAGATATATGTAACTTAAATAAATATTTACTCAGATACGCAAAAAAAGGTATATATTTGTACGTATATTATATAATATATATTTTATTATAAAATATTCAACCACAAGAAACAACAGTTAAAATTAATTTGAATTTTATTTGTTTTTGATATTAAGTTTTATTTTGAATTAAATAAGAAAATAAAAATAATTTGAATCTTTTTCTATGACCTTTTTACTGTATACCAATGTCCATTACTATATGTATTTTTCAGTGAGTTTTGCACAAAATAATGAATTTTCGGGTTCAGGTATCATATTTTTAAAACAAATTCGGATATTGAAAACTGGTATTGTTATTTTGCTGAGATTTAAAAAATATATTGAATATTTTTTCTACAAAACTTTTTTTTTTTTGTAATATTTTGATAATAACAATACATATGAACAATAATTAATGTATTTGTTCAAGGTTATTAGAAATATTAATATATTTTTCAGTTGTATAGAAGTAAAAACTAATAATGCAAATTTTAAAAGTGTAAGGTATTCATATTTTAGATATTGGCTTTTTACAATATTTTAATTTTCGGTTTTATTGAGTACTATTATTTTAATCAATTCAAGTGCTAAGCCCTGATATTTTTTAACCAAAAATTACTGACGATACATCTATGATGGTTAGCTTTGTAATCATATTATGTAAACGAACAAATGCAGTTCACAGGTTACTTAAGAATTATAGCTTGCTGATTCATAAATCGGCAAAATTTATATATTTACCTAAGTGTTATACAGTTTCCAAGTATACTATTGCAGTATGTTATTGTATTTAATATATTTTACCTACTAGTTACAAAACTCATAGACTAACCGATCACCAATATCCAACTAACCAACTAATCGGCTTCAAAGTGTAAATTAACAAATTAGAGGTTGTGACTGGAGAGAATTATTTTATTAAACAGTTATTGTATACATATCAAAAACTGTCTATGGTAAATTACAACTGCAACACTATAAATACCTGTTTTAATTTTTCTTCTACTTCAGATTTGAGTTTACTTTTCTTTTTAGTCTTAGGTTCTGGAAGAATTATAACTTTTTCTGATTTAGGAGTACCGTGTTCTTTCTTATAGGCAGTACTATCAGGCGCATATTTACTCCATGATCTGGGCTTATTATCATCTCCTAGTGTAATCAATTAAAAAACAGGTAGGAATTATAAAACAACAGCAAAATTATCATAATTAATACTTATTTGAAATATTTACCTAATTCAGTACATTTCTCTACTTTTATACGTAAAGAATGAAGAAAAGTATTATCAAAATAATCTAAAGCTGCTTTAGCTTCTTCTTCATTTTGAAAACCAACAAAGGCAAAATGTCGAAATTTTCCAGTTTTGGTATATTTAAGTTGGACATCAGTAATAATTCCTTTTTCACTGAAAATGTCTCTTAATTTTTCATCGGTAATCTAGGAACATAAAGAAATAATATGTATAGTTAATTATTTGAATTTGATTATCTAGATCCCTGCTCAACTTACGGATTTTGGTAAATTTTTTACGATTAAACGAGACATTTTTTGAACAAAACTTTTACATTAGACACTTGAGGAAATAATACTTAATGCTTACGGCATATTTGTAGATTTTGCTTAATTGTTAATAAAAACATTATAAGCTTTATGGTTTATTTCATACTTATAAATTGGTTATCACAATATCACGTGTGTTTTAAAGTTTGAACATGATAAGAGACATTCGGCCTCGTATCACTGTGGTATCACCCAACATGATTTAAAATTTTGCATTCAGGTAGTCATAAGGATTTAATATATTAATAATTAATATGTTATATCTAGCCGATAGTGACAGCAGTAAATTGATAACATAACAATTATTTTTTCGTGAATGTGACAATATAAAATTAGTTTAAAATCTATAATTACTAAAATTAGTTTATTAAAATTTATAATATTGTAATTAATTATCGATTTAAACTTAACCACTATTCTGTTAAGAAATTCAATTAACCTGAACGGTAAGATTATTACTATAAATTATTGTTGGTTAAGATGTACAATAAATATTATAGTGTTATGTAATATGTGTAATCAAATAATCAATTATTGTCTTAAAAGAAATTTATATCCGATTAAAAATTTAAAATTTGATTTCTTTACTTACTTATAGAATATGGCTGACCCATCAATTCAAACATTTTGTTGCCGAAAAGCTCTTGATTATCATCAGTCTTACAAACTCATGAGTGAATTCAATACAGACCGTTTTAATATGGTGTGTTTACTGTCTTCAGTAATAGGAATAACTGGTGCAGCATATCAGGTAATAAATTTTTAAATTTTTTTTGTATGAAGAATTTAATTTGTTTTAATTTGATTATATTTCAGATAAAAATTAATTTATTCAAATAGGTATCTAGATCCATAATGTAATAATCATTGTTCTTTTTTTTTAGATATTACCAAAAGTTGAGATAAAAGTTCCAAATAGATTTTATTCCAATATCATGCGCCGAGGAAAATATATTATAATGTGGCTAGCAATAGCAGATGTCTGTGCATCATTGGGTAAAATAATTGTTTGAACATTTTAT
This sequence comes from Pentalonia nigronervosa, assembly GCA_014851325.1. Taxonomy (NCBI): domain Eukaryota; kingdom Metazoa; phylum Arthropoda; class Insecta; order Hemiptera; family Aphididae; genus Pentalonia; species Pentalonia nigronervosa. The sequence continues at coordinate 5,930 of JACXSJ010001857.1, read as the reverse complement.
TTTGGTTAAATTCATTTTATTAAAATACTCAATATTCACATTTTTGTTTTTATCAGAATATTTTTATATTATCTGAAAAATAAATTTTATGACATACATAATATATTTATCTACCTCAATGCTCGAAATGGAGTATTTTTCAAATCGGAATGTTATGACCACATTGTAGGATTCTGGGATGCTTTTCCTCATAAAAAAATTTTTTTTTAATCACTATTTTACCAATCGGTTGATTTAATAATTTTAATAGTTATTTTAATGTGAAAATTAGAATTCATATGTTTTAAATAATATATTTTAATTTTTATTTGTTCAATATTGACGAAATTGATAATCTACATACAGTTATGGCCTACACATTATCAATAAAATGTACAACTTGGTCACAGGCTTGAGCTTTCAAATTCTCAGAATTTAAAATTAGTAAGTCTTGACATTTTCCGATTCTATCATTAAAAGCTTATGTCCACAGTATTCAATTACTGTTAATTACCTATTAAAAATTGATAAAAATCAAATTACTTAAAATAATTGTTATTAGATTACTAAATGTTTTCATAAATTGGAATACTTAAATTTGTATTTTTTACAAATGTCAGTGGAAGTAGAGGCCAAAAGACCAACATTTTTCTGTTGCATTTTGAATACTATTTTACCTGTACTGAATAACTGTAAATTGAGATTATCCAGTTAATGTATCCTTGAAGAATTTAAATATTATTCACATTTATTATTTATAAACAAAATTGAACTATTTTATTATACTAAGACTATTTTAAAGTATAGGAAATAATTATATATGAAAAAAAATACCTTTATCTGGTTTTTGTTTTGATTTTAGGCATACTTTTAAGATCTTGCCTAAAACTGATGCATCATTTTCAATGGTATGATGGACAACCATATACAGTATCTTGTATATTTTTAGCAGTAAGTTTTTATTTTTATACTTTTAAATGATAAAGTTTCTATATTTGTGAAAAATTTAATATTATCTTATTTATAAAAAGGTTTGGATTCAGTACTTTTACATTGTAACTTGGTTTTGGACTTTGTTGTACGCTGTAGACATGTGGAGAGCATATCAAGATAAATACTCATGTATAAAATTATATCATTTTGTAGCTTGGTCAACTCCTGCCATATTTACATTTATTGGACTTTCTACTCTTTATAGACCAAATGCAAAGTATAAATTGTTTAGAGGATATCAGTATACTATTTGGTTTCTGTCTCTGACCCATTTGAAATGTAGTAAATTTACATTCAGTAGATCAAATTTTGTGTTTTTAGCTTTAATATTAGAGTGAATTGATCTTTTATTAAACTTATAGGTAAGAATATTCTAGAGCATCTCATAAGCTTTTATTCATATTTTAATTTAAAAGTGAGTTATAATTATGTAAATATTACAGTTTTAAAATTTCTTTGACTTAAAAGCCTATAAAGTAATTTAGATTATATTATTAGTTTTAAATTTAATAATAGGTCAATTACTTTAATAACATACAATTTAATTTTCTGAAGACAAATTATTGTGAGTTAGTCATAAACAAATAGTGTACTCTCATTCTCTTAAAAATGTTTAATGCTTTTGTAACTTAAATAATTCTAAATGTCTTCTAATTTTATTTTAATTATTTTAGCTGTCACAATTTGAGCTTCAAAGAAAATATTGTTATGAAGTTCCTTCCAAATTATTTTTTTACGTTTTTACCAGTCATTGTTGTTATGGTAGTCAATCCAGTGCTCTATTCTTTATCCACTGGATACATATACCACATAATAACTTCATATATGGCACAATACTCAACAAATGAACGAAAAATGCTGGACTTATTTAAACAGAGTTTTGCACTAATTAACCTAGGATTTTACTTGTGTTGGACACCCAATTTAATCAGTGCAGTAATAGTTTGGACATCTTGGGATAATCTACCAAATGGAGTGATGCTTACACTTTGGTATCTAATGGTATATACATATATTTTATTAAAAAAAAAAATAATAATAATTTTGAAACTCATAATATGTTAATATTTATTGAAAAATAATGGATCATAAATGTCTATACTTCATATAAATTTATTTTTAGGCTATTTTGAATCCTATGCAAGCATTTTTCAACAGTTTCCTCTATAATTTACTTGAACATACAGAGCAAATCTGTTGTAAATGTTTTGGTGCCCAAAGTCGAGTTCAAGAAATGGTAGAATGTAGACCTTTATTAATAGCTAATGTAAAGGGATCGGCAAATTCAAATGGTTATGATATAATTGAATAATTTAAAATAACAATAACTAAACCCAAACAAATATTTGTTAAAACCATTTTCAAGATATATTTTGTATTTATAAATAATTTAATGAATTATTCTAAATTTTATATCTATGAATTTATAATTTTAGTATGTATTATGTTTTTTATTTTATCATTAAGGTATATTAATAATTTATACCTCTGAACAAAATATTTTATTGTTGGGTATTTTTAATATATTCAATTTTTAGTATATATGTAATTAATATATTTTTTAACAATTGCATTTACTATTTTACTAATGTATAAGTTTAGTACACCTCAGACTGAGAATAAAATATAGAAACGTGTTATTTTTTTTAAATATTTAAGTTATAAATCATTATTATATTTTATATATTAAGAAATAATAGTCAATTCAAAATATAAGTGTTGTATTCCTATTTAATTGTATTTTTTTTTTTTATAAACTATTTGAATACATATGTTTTTTTTTATATTTCAATTGAAAAAAAATAGGTACTGGTTTGTTATATTTTCACTTAAACGTGTGAAAACATTAGAGCCCTATCCCTTAGGTTTGTTATCTTGCCACCATCCATAATAATTTTATTTGTTTTATGTTATAGTAATTAATCGGAAAAAATTTACAAAAAAATAATGATGACAAATAGTATATAAATGATAATAATTAACTTTTTAACTTGTAAAATACTAATATAATTCAAAAAATTGTGTACAATAATATATTATAATAAATTAAAGTAGTTTGTTTAATAATAATTATAAATAAATAAAATTATTATTATGGATGGGGGCAAGATGGCAAAACCGAGTGCCAGGACTTTAAAGTTTTCACACGCCTGAACGGGAATATCACAAATCAGTACCAAAAATATAGCCTCAAATATTCAACTAGATCATACTAGTATTTGTTTCAAAAATTTTTATTTTATATTCATGAAATAATTAAATTTATTAATAAATTATACATTAAATAAAGTATAATTTGTTTTAAACTATATCGATAGCCAAATTATTAATATTATTCTTAATTTGTTTTTCTCATAACTATTTTAAAAATATTTCTACTCAAATACTGACTTTAATGAAAAGTGAGTTTCTAGGTTCTTTTTTTTTCAACGTTGTAATATATTTAACTAGGAATTTTAATCTCGTATAAAATTAATTTTAAAAAAACTTACCATTTTACAGCGCTTTTTCAAGTTTATTTGAAAAAAACAGTGAAATACATACAATTAAAATAATGCTAAAAAGATTTTAAACGCAAGAAGTTGTAGAACAGATAAACATTTAAAAATATTTGTTTTACAAACCTGTTAATATTATAGACATATTACATAAGGATATAAACTACATATTATTATATAAAATACAGAGTGAACCATTTAAGTGTCTACACACTTATTATATTAAAAAGTTTTAATTTCTTTGAAAATATTTTTTTATGTAATTTGATATTTAAAAACAAAATTTCTAAAAAAAAATTATAATTAATAATCATAATTTTAAATGTTTTTTACCTTTTTGAATGATACCATACATTTTTAATTTCATATTCATTAGCAGAATATTATTCTAAGTATATTAATCTATAAATAAACATAAAATTTTAAAAATAGTTCATTAATTATAAACTTTTAATTCATAAGCTTTGGAATATGAGTTAAATTTAAAAAACTATAAAAAGAATATTTTTAAAAAAGTTTAAACTTATGATTCTTAGAAATCACACTATTGTAAGGAGTTGTAATTCATTGAATAATATCTGTGCAATTTAACAACAGAAACTAATAATATTAAGTGAAAAAAATAGCTTGAAACAATTTTTGAAGCGTAAAAATTGAATATATATTTCTTTAAATGCTTATATCAACATTATTTCACAAATTTTTTTTAGTGGATAACTGAAATAAATATTTTTAATTAATAGAAATAATATAAAATAAAAAGTATTTAATAAACCAATAATAATGAGTTAATTATTAATTCAAATTGTACCAAACAGTAAACACTCACTTTAAACATTTTGATTTACATATATTTAAAGCAGTAAGTAATGAGCTATGAGTATGTTATTAAGACTTTTGCTATAAATGTATACCTACAATAATGTGTATTTTTGCATTAAATTTCCAGAAGATTTATCAATATTTAAAATACTATTTTAGGTATGAAACACTTCATAACTTCACATAATGTGAAGGAATAGTCACATCTCTAATTAAAAACTTATTTATACTTAAAGTGGATCTTTATTTTTAAAAATGTTTTTTTTACTTATATACAGTGTGACGGTAGTGGCGCAAAGTTAACTAAAAAAAAAAATAGCATAGTTGCCACTAACGTATATATAGTAACAAAAAACTGAGTTGTACCATTAAAATACTATGCTAATTATTGTTAATCCATCGGCCAACTTTACAGGGTAAACGGCTGAATGTATATAGTCCTATAAGATATCAAATCAATCAGAAATATTGTGCAGACTGCAGATGGGAACAGAGAAACCCCTTAGTAGATTAGCCCTTTGGATTATGAGTTATAACCCAAATTATTTAAGTACTTTTAAGACCGATTTTGTGTATGCGACGAAAAGATCATAAAATATATTGTCCCACGATCCGCCGCTTATCAATCCCTACCAGTCATTGTGACGACATGCAACGATTGGCGATTGCGAGTTGTGACAGCGCAATCTCTTGGATACTGGAAACCGGGAGACCAACCTGATATATGATATAATAAGCTTTATAGGTATGATGCATAATGTATGATATGCATTAGTGATGGGCATAATCCAATAATTTTAATAATCGAGATATCACTCGAAATTAGATATGATTAACAGTGACAAAATTTGGTCACCGTGACAGTGGTGACAGCTACTTTAAAGTCACAGCGACTTTTAATGGTGACAGGTCACCATATTTTTTGCATAATATAAATTTAAGTTACTCTGTAACCAATAACCAATTTAGTAATGCACGTAAAATCTTGTCACTGTTTGTCAGTCTAGGGATTGGAAGACCCGGTCATTTTCGTGATTCGGATCATTTGAATCAGTTCAGTAAATACTAAAGATTCGTTCGTCTTGATCCGAATCTTGAAAAACTCAATTAGATATTTGGATCCTCATAATATCCTATTGACCCTAGTCATGTGTTATTGTGTTTTCTGTACTTGGATTTCGGACTTGTAAATTGCTGAGAAAATTTTTGCATCCCTAGCTATAGGTCTTGTAATACCGAAATATAAGAACAAGAACTCTATTCTAGTACAAATGAAATGTATTCATTTATCAAGTTTCAATAAGTTCTTCTATTTTAATAATAAATCAAACAAAATTATTAAATTAAACAGTTTAACATAATATAGAAAATATACTTTAGTGCATAACAATCACCAGTCACCAACGCCGCCAACTACAGTATCTCGTATATCACTGCTTATAGTCACTGTAGTGGTAACCAGGTAAGTCACCAAAATTATTTTGTGGCAATTGTCGCAGTGACTAACAGCGACACTGTTGTCGCGGTGACAAAGTAATGGCGACGTGATTTTAAGCTCATCACTACTCGAAATAATCATTCAAAAATTCCAAATGAAATATTAATAATCAAGATATCACTCGATCAAAATAATCAAAA